>NW_010729112.1:3112921-3127954 GCF_000365185.1 Nelumbo nucifera | reverse complement strand
AACCCTCGTATACCTCGCTGGGATGCAATCCTTAGAATTGTGAGGTATCTGAAAGGAGCTCCAGGCCGTGGGCTATTGTATAAACCAGGGGGAAAACTTGAAGTAGTTGGGTATATAGATGCAGACTGGGCTGGCTTAGTGAATGACAGAAGATCTACTATAGGCTATTGCACATTTCTTGGAGGAAATCTTGTGACATGGAAGAGTAAAAAGCAGACGGTTGTGGCCAGAAGCAATGCTGAAGCCGAATATAGTGCCATGGCTCACACTACCTGTGAATTAGTGTGGTTGAGGAATCTCCTACAAGAAATTGGGTTTCACATGGATAAACCTATGAGATTGTATTGTGACCACCAAGCTGCACTCCATATCTCATCCAATCTTGTCTTTCATGAGAGAACAAAGTACATAGAGGTTGATTGCCACTTTTTGAGAGAGAAGGTTCTTGCTGGAGAGATAAATACAGAACATGTGGGCTCGAATGACCAGTGGGCAGATTTGTTTACAAAAGCTCTAAGCTCAGGGAAAGTGAACTATCTATGTAACAAGCTGGGATTATATGACATATATTCTCTAGCTTGAGGGGGAGTGTTAAAGTGTGCCGAATAGGGGTAGTTTAGTCTTCTTATGTTTGTTAAGTAGCTTGCTTATGTGGTAGTGTTATTAGAGTCACTCTCCCCCACACTTAAGTAAGGACATTTTTGTCTTTGTAAAGATTATTAGAGTCTAATATAGATTAAGGGGGTCAACTGTATGGGTAATCCATCAGATTTCGATAGACCCTTCTTCTTCTTCTTCTCTTCTTCTTCTTCTTCTTCTTCTTCTTCTTCTTCTTCTCTTCCTGGTTCGGACTACTGTAGCACCAGTCAAAACAGAACTAAATCTTTTACATAACAGTTTCACCTGGTCTAATCTCCAAGCTGAACCAATTTATTCAAAATTAGACAGATTTCTTTTCACTGCTGATTGGGAAGAACATTGGGGAGACTTGGTGTCAAGGACATTACCCAGAGTCACCTCTGATCATTGGCCAATATTGATAAGTAAGTTTGAGCCTGGAAATAGAGGACCTACCCCTTTTCGATTTGAGAATATGTGGTTGTACCACTCGATATTTAGGAGAAAGTAAAGGAGTGGTGGTTAGAAAGTAACCTAAGGGTCAATTGGGAAGGCATGAAATTCCATTGGGAGTTAAAAGAGTTCAAATATAAAATCAAGGAATGGAATATTCATTTTGGGAGGCTTGAAGAAAGAAAACAATAGATGGTTAACCAGATTGATGAGTTAGATGCAAAAGAAGAACTAGGTTCTTTTGGGAAAGGGACAAAGAGTTAAAGTGGGAGCTGAGGAAAAATTTGGAGGATATCCTTTTTAAAGAAGAAATCAGCTAGAGGGAAAGGAAGGGGACAGGAATACATTTTTTTTTCAAGCTATAGCTAATGGCAGGAGGAAGAAGAATCTCATTTCTAAGCTTGTGATTGATGGTATAACCTTAACCCAGCAGAATGAGATTGAAGGGGCTTTAGTGGACCACTTCAAATCTATCTTCAGAAGGCCTCTGATTAGCAGGTTACGGGTTGAAAGTTTGGATTGGCTTGGGCTCCCTGAAGAGTCAAGGGTGTGGTTGGAAAGAATATTGAGTTGGTAGAAACAAGGGATGTTATCTTCTCTATGGATAGATCTAAAGTCCACGGTTCTGATGGTTTTATGATGGCTTTTTATCAAGACTGTTGGGAGATACTTGGGGATGATAT
Source organism: Nelumbo nucifera (assembly GCF_000365185.1). The sequence continues at coordinate 3,126,200 of NW_010729112.1, read as the reverse complement.
TCAAAGAGTGTTCTCTGAATTTTTTGAAAGAGGGGTAATTAATCTAGGTTTGAATTCTACCTTCCTTGATTTGATCTCAAAAAAAGGTAGGAGATTGTCACCCCAAAGAGTTTAGGCCCATCAGTTTGGTAAGTAGTCTTTATAAAATCATTGCCAAGGTGTTATCTCGAAGAATTAGAAAGGTGCTACCTTAATCATTTCCCTTAATCAACGTGCCTTTATGAAGAATAGACAAATTATGGATCAAATCCTAATTGCAAATGGGAGTGTGGAAGATTTAAAAAGAAGTGGGAAGAAAGGGTTGGTGTGCAAATTGGATCTCGAAAAGACATATGATTTGGTGGATTGGTCGTTCTTATTAGAAGTTCTAGAGTCCTTTGGGTTTGGGTAGAAGTTGTGCAATCGGGTGAAAGGGTGTATTAGGACATGCTATTATTCCATATTGGTGAATGCTAAGGTGGTGGACCACTTCCCTACTACTAGAGGTATTAGGCAAGGGGACCCCTTTTCTCCCTTCCTATTTACCCTGATTGTTGAAGACCTAAGGAGGTTTATTAAGAGGGCGGATTCTAGGAATTTGGTGAAATGTTGGAGAATAGGGAGGGATAGGGTCCCGGTAACCCATTTACAATTTGCTGATGACACAATTCTTTTTTGTGGTGGGGATGAGGTCAAATGGGTTAGTAATTTAAAGCTAGTGATCAATGTGTTTGAACAAATAACTAACCTCAAAGTCAATTTTGATAAGAGTTGTGTGATTGGCATTAATTTGAGTGATAGAGAAGTGGAGGAAAGGGCCCAAATTCTTGGTTGCGAGATTGCTCAGTGGCCATCGAATTATTTGGAGCTTCCACTAAGGGATAACCCAAGCAAAAGGAGCTTTTGGAACCCAGTGATTGACGGATTCACAAAGAGGTTAGCCTCTTGGAAGAAAAACTACCTCTGTTTGGGTGGCAAGATAATTTTGATTATGTCAACATTGGCTAATCTACCTGCTTACTTTTTGTATGTGTTCAAAATTCCTGAGGGAGTATGTGGGACTTTGGAAAAGTTAATGAGGGATTTCTTATGGGAACCAAGGGAGGAGAAAAGAGATCATAGGGTTGGGTGGGATATAGTTACCAAAACCAAAAGTGATGGCGGGCTTACATTAGGTAATTTGTAGTAAAAGAATGAAGCTGTACTAGGAAAATGGCTTTGGAGATTGACTTCGGAGAGGGATAAACTATAGGCTCGAGTAATTTTAAGTGTTCATGGGTAAGCAGTGGATGGTTGGGACATGGGAGTATCATCTAGGGCTACAAGAGCTTCTCCTTGGAAATCTATTAATGCCATTCTTCCTTCATTCATTCCTTCCTTTAATCAGGTACGGCCTTTGTCTGGTAACCTTGTGAAATTTTGGGAAAATGTTTGTGTGGGCAATACACCTTTGAAAGAGCTATTCCCCTCCTTGTATTCCCTTTCGAGGTTTAAAAATGAATCAGTTATTACCTTTTTAACCATTTCTAATTCTACTATGGATTGGAACTTAGGTTTTAGAAGGGCTCTTAGAGACTTTGAATTGAACCTTATTTCTGATTTGCTCAAAATCCTGGACGAGGTGGTTATTGATCCCTCTAGGAGGGATAGTCGGATATGGGTCCCTTCTCCCTCGGGTGTTTTCTCTTGCTCTTCCTTTTTCAAAGAATTGGCTCATTCCCCACCTGTCTTTGGACACCCCTTCCCTGTCTTGGAAGTTTGGAGTAGACCAATCCTTCCCAGAAATAGTGCTTTTTGTTGGGAAGCCTTCTTAGAAAAGTGTAACACTTGTGATTTACTTCGAAGTAAAAGGCCTAATTGGTGTTTATCCCTGCACTGATGCATCCTATGTAAGGAGAATGGTGAGATCTGTTCATCACTTATTGATATCCTGCCCCTTTGTTTCAGAGACCTGGTGTTGGTTTTTCTCTCTTTTTGGTTACAGGTGGACCTCCTCTCCAAATGTGCAAAGTTTGTTCTATTCTACTTCAGTTAGGGGGTTAAAGAGTTGAGGTAAAATTCTGTGGAGATGAGTAAGAGCAGCTATCTGTTGGACAGTTTGGGAGGAAATGAATCAAAGGACCTTCCTTGAAAAAGAAAGAAATAAGGATGCCATCATGGAATTAATTTCTATTAGGGTGGCTCATTGGGCTAATACTATGAAGCTTTTTGAAGACTATTCAGCAGGAGACATTATCAGTAATTGGAAAGAAGTGGCTTGGTCAGCTCCATTAAAGACTGTATCTAACTCAGTTTGGTCTCCTCCAGCTTTGGGGTTCACTATACTGAACTTTGATGGTAGCAATGAAGGAAATCCAGGCCTGTCAGGTATAGGAGTTTTCAGGGATGGAGAAGGTTGAATTATTGCCATGTATTCTGGTTCTATTGGATGGAGGGATTCTCTAGAGCTGAAATATTGGCTGTTCTGGAAGGGGTAAAAAGAGCCCAGGAGCTGAATATCAGAAAACTGACAGTGGAAGGTGATTCTAAACTGGCTATCAGTTGGCTACAGAAGGAACAATTCGGTTTGTGGAAGTACCTAAATGAGAAAAAGAATGTTAAACAGTTTACTCAAAACATGGAAATCAAGTTTCAATGGACTAAGAGGAGTGCCAATTCCTTCGCAGATTCACTGGCCAAACAAGGGGTAGGAAGAGTCATGGGCAATATTGTAACTTGAAATGCACCTTTAGGGAGGGTTAAGAGATTTTACCCCTCCCTCCTCTTGTATCTTTTTCTCTTAATATCTCTTAATGAAAGTTTCTGTTAATTATAAAAAAAAAACAAAGTTAATGAGAGATTTATTGTAGATCAGAGAGAAACTAGAATCATCTTAATTTATTTGGAGACTGTTAAAATACAAGTAGTGTTTACATGCCTGGTCATTTGAAGTTTCCTAGCCAGAATTATATCAGGGTTGGTTTTGATTGATTGTTTTACTAGTATGGGTTAGGTTATGAAATTTTATTTTTTCTCTCATAACTGTGCAGGCTGACCTTTGAAACTGCCCTTAAACTTCATGGAGGTCCCTCATTAGTTTTTGCCCATTCATTGGGAAACAATGTTTTTCGCTACTTTTTGGAATGGTTAAAGCTGGAAATTGCACCTAGAAAGTATATGCAATGGCTTGATGAACATATACATGCCTATTTTGCAGTTGGTATGCTGTCTTTCCCAGGAAAACATTTTGGTTTGCAAATAAGTTGTTGGCACAGTTATCAATCCCCTTTTATCATATTTTTGTCTTTTTAATCCCAGGAGCTCCTCTTCTTGGTGCAACTGAGACAGTCAAAGCAACACTTTCTGGCAATACATTTGGCCTTCCAGTTTCTGAGGTTCCTTCTTTCTTCATCTATAATTGATTGCCAAACTAATATCTATCTATATCTGTATCTTCCTATAGGTGGGTCTGGTGTCCCCTTAATTTGCCACTTATCCCATGTTTCAAGAATTGGGATTCCATTGAATGGGTCCAATTAAAAGCACAATTTAATAATTTCTAACCATCTGCTGTAAGGTTTCTTTCTAACTTGAAGAGAAATTTGATGGATCGCTTGTACTGGGATCCTAGAATGCAAAGCTGATCATATTGTATTTTTGGGAGGCCATTTTTTGGTCTAGGGTTTCATACCTAATATGAATACATATTTTCGTTGATCTTAAAAAGGGACACTTTTTACTGATAAAAGAAGGGATATATAAATATATATAAGTGTTGTATTACTCAAAAAGAAACCCTGTACAAATGAAGGCTGTACATCGGGAATGTACAAAGCCAAGAATACCTATACATGTTAAGGTCTATGATACCTGAATACCTGTATATGCCTAGTTTACTTGTGTCATTTCTGATACTTTTTGGATACCGGATACTTCTTGGATACTTCTAAATGTACTCTATAACATTAGAACTTCTCATATATGTAAAGTGGCATATTTTAACAAAGGGTTAATTGCTTTATGTACCCCTGAACTATCTAACAATTACTTATTACTCTAAACTTTCAAAACCTATGTAAAGTACCCCTGATCTGTTGATATGACATATATGACCCTTCTGTTAGTTGGCCGTCAAATACCACTTACACGTGACATCACATGACGTGTTTGAATTTTAAAAAACCCAGTTTTCCCTATTCTTATTAGAACTGGATTTACCTAGTGGGATTACAAGTCAACAGGTCCAAAGAGAACCAACTGTTAGGCCCACGGCAGCTCAGGCCCAGTCCAGTATGGGTGCTCAATTGCCTCACTACAACAGATTCTATACCCGAGGACCATGCCATCAGTGGAGTGACACGTTCCATGTCTGAGTTATGCTATGTATGTAAGCTTATATGAGGCCTGAAGATATTTTGGACAATAGTGAAGAATTTCCCTATTCCCTTCTCTTCTATTGTGTCAAGGAGGTTGGGACCCTTGAAGCTTCCGTGTGTTAGGCAGTAACCTAAAACCAACCCACTGACTTCAGAAGCTTGTAATGCATCTGTGCAAGCGAAGATTGTGGAGAGGGGAATGAAAAGCGACAAAGAAGACTGTGTTCCCGAAAGAGCTGGACATGGCATTCAAAAGAGTGGTTAAGAGGCCGAAGAAATCTAGAAGCAAGGAAGAGAAAGAGGCTGAATATAGACCACTCTTGATGCAGTGAGTTTGGCAAGTCCACTAATTTTATGACAATAAAAAATTAGAGAAGGGGAGCCAAGAGTAGAGGTAAGCATTTAAAAATATAAATCTTAAAACAAAAATGGAAAATAAAAGATTAGAAACAATGCTTTTCAATGTTTTTGAACTGCTAATTCCCACACGAGACCGATGGTCTCTGAGTTCATATTTAAATCCCTTTCTCTATTAATCTTCTTTAACATGCACTTGGAGTTTGCAGTAGTGGATAGAATTGCAGGGGTTATTGTCTATAAGTAATGCTTCTTGATTTATGGGCTCTTCTCCATTTCTTTTTGAATAATCTGATGGCTGGGGTTCCGTTTTGGTTATTCTAAGAGTTTTAGCATTGAAGCTTCCACTATATTACAACTGAGTTAATTTCATCTTGTTTTCTTAACTGTTCATACAAACAGAGGGGGAGAGAATTCGGATTTCAGAAAGGGATTGGCATGCATTCAAATATAGTTATAAGTTATCCACAATAACTCCATCTTGAAGGGCCTTATAAGTCTCCCAATTCTTGGATTTCATCATCCCTGCCATGAAATGGATTTTTGTTCCATTAAATGCTGGCCATTTTTTTCATCCATCAGACTCCTTGGCATCTCTCTTTCTCTCTCTCATGATTCTCCAATCAATCACTTCTTCGTTTCTCTCTCCCTCCATTTTGTCTTTAACCCAGTGCTCACTCATTTTCTGGCATTTCATTTCTTATTTTTTCTTAAGATTTTAGGTTTCAAAGAAGTAAAAAAATGGACTGAGTTGCAATGGTACAAACTATCGCCTACAAGTGGTTTGAACAATTCAAAAGGTCAACCATTCAAGCCAACTTTATTGGTAGAATTGATTTCCTTGTACACCAGTTTGATAAACCAGTAGGTTCTGACATTGTTCAAAACTTTATCCATCTCAGGCTTAAAGTCTTAGACTGGATATTAGTTAATCTAGTTTATCTCTAAAGAATCAAGAGATTAATCATCCTCTGCATCCCAAGTTCTCCTTTTTCTGTCCACTATTGTTCCAATTGCAAAGAAACAGATATTGAACATGTTAGTGTACACTGTATTTATGGGGTATGGTCATCCTTTGTCTCTCAACCCATCTTTCTCTGTGATGAATATTTTGGATCTGACAAATAGTATTTGGACATGATTGGGTTTGGTTTGCAATTTGGGTTCTAGTCTGGTATAGTTTGAAAATTTGAAGAGTAGTCAAGGGTAAAATAGCTTTTTTATTTTCTTAATTTAATGGCAAGATGTAAGGAAAATTGAATGTCTGGAAGTTCAGGGTTACTTTAAGGTTCTGAAACTTTAGGTGTATTTTAATTGTCAGATAGTTCAGGGGCACTTTAAATAATTAACCCTTCAAAAAATTGTACCACAAATATCTGCACATGTTAGGAATTTAATTAAATTTTGCGAGACATAAGTCTTGAGAATTGACATTTAGATTCAAAAGCTAGACATAAGCTTATTACATGGGACACCCATACCCCTTATCTGTGTCCAGAATTTTAGGAAATGGGGAGTTGTATCTCTGTTTCCCATATCCATGTTCATGTCTATATCTGTTTCATAGGTAAGGGGGTGCTTGGCACAAACAAAATCTGTATACTTTTCTTTTTACAAATCAATAAGATCATTGATTAGTTACTAATAAAAAAATCTTCTAGGTATGTTGATTTCTTGACAAACTCATCTACTAGATGGGAGTGGGACCAAAAAGTGATGGGGGGTACCAAACCCATCTGTGGTTCCTCTGTAACCAGAAGATCTTGCTATGTTGATATTTAGTTTGTCAAGCTTGTATATTGGTAGCCTAAATACAGCAAATTACAACCATGAAAACTGTTACCAATAAATGTATGTGTTGAATAGATACCCAAGGATGGTTGTCTTGGGAGGGTTAGACTGTATATGGACTTTTAACTTTTTTTTTACTAATTTTTTTTGTACAAAGTGGCAGCTCTCAGACTTGAGCCCATGTTTTCACATTTGTGATCCTGAGATTTTACCACTAAACCAAGCAGTGGTTCCTATGATTGGGAAAGAAGACTTATAAACCTATGCATATTGGCCGTGTGCACCTGAATCAACTGGCCAGGGATAATAAAATTAATTCATGTAAATGGATTTTTTTGAGCAAATGGTAAGGTATTTCATTGAAATTATAAATCAAAACATGCACAGGAGATAACATGTACAGTGAGCCACCATACAAGGTGCAGTAGCAAAACAACAACTAGCTGACCCTATACCAACTCCTTTAACACAACACTTTTATGAAAGGAAAATATTCATGGTGTGGAATATCCTTAAAAAGCTCTTATGCACTGATAGCTAGGAATGAATAAGCCACACTTTGCTTCTTGGAGTTTCCAGATCAAGTTTCTGTCTTCAAAAATCCTTTGCTTTCTTTTCCTCCAAATGAACCATGACACATGTTGGATCACCTTCCAAAAGACATTCAATTGTGGGAAAGTGACACCCACTAGATCTATGACGTATTACCAGAGTAGTCCCAATATTTTTAAGCATTATTAAAGTGGATGCCCATAAGGTAGAAAATAGAAATATCACTTTTCTTAACTATTTAACATTCTGCAAGGACATGAAGCTAATTTTGACCATGCAACAAATAATGCCTTCAAACTTCCAGATCTGTGAACTGTTTGTCGGGATGGGCTTAGTCAATTTTGAGGCCCCTTTGGCAAAGAGACATTATGCTTGAAATGGCTTGTCAAAAACTTCTGGTCTTTTTAGTTAGTTATTCTTTGTCAATGACTGGAAAGACTTGAAAGTAAGAGTGTAAAGACTGTTATATGTACAAATAAGGGTGCAGGGTAGGCCATTTGAGATTGAATGCATCTTTTGGAAACCTTTATAATTGATTTCTGAAGTTGGGATCAGCCTAGTCACCTTATTTAACTTTATTGGTCATGTATCCTTGTCCATACTCTATTTGGATATAGCCTGTATTTAACATCTATTATTTGCTTGTGCAAGATATCAGGGAACAGCAAGATTGATGTTCAATTCATTTGGTTCCTCGCTATGGATGATGCCATTCTCAAAGTATTGTACATCAAACCACATACATTGGAAACATTTCTTTGAGGGCAGAAAGAAGAGGCATCAAATCTGTCACTGTGATGAAATGGAGTTTAAGTTAAATTACTCTGGATGGCCAACAAATATTATAAATATTGAAATTCCTTCACCACAAGGTGCAGATTTAAATCCTTATGCATCATAAATCATTATTTTTCCTTTTTCTTTATTAAGGATCCAATTCAGCTTAATAAGTTTGAGGAAGTTGTCCTGCATTTTCAGGCATTAAAGCCTATCCTTCAATTTCAGATATATCACAACCCCAGGTTGATCTGTCTAGCATGGAATGTAGACTCCCTACTCCATTGTCCTTCTCTGCTAGAGAAATATCAGATGGAACCTTTTTCAAAGCAATAGAGGATTATGATCCAGATAGCAAAAGGCTGTTGTACCAATTAGAAGAGTGAGTAACATACTGCTTATTTCCTATTGCTCATGAAAATTTCTCGATTTGAAATGTTGAAATTCAAGGTCAGATTAGCACCTCTTAGTGATTAACATAAAAAAGTTGTATTTCTTGTGAATATCGATGCATGTGAAGACTTCAGCCAGTTGATTCTCTCACTTGTCAACAGTTTTCCACAGTGATTCAAAAGGCACACCTAGGTGCTCAGGCGAGGCGCATAGGAGGTTTATGTAAAGGCCAAAACATATATAAGGGAGGTTCATAGGATTGTTAAGAAACCCAAGGAGGTTTCTATAATTTTCCCTATTTTTAAATGAAATTTATGTTGATTTTAAATTAATTAAACTATATTTAAGATTAAATTTTTATTAATTTTTCTTTTTTATTAATCATTATGATATTGAATTTTTATTTTTCAATGGAATTTAAGTTCGTTAGTAAAAATTAATTATAAAACTAATAATTGTTAGATAATTTTGTATTAGTTTTATATTAATTTTAAATGGATATTAGTTTTTAATTTATCTTATTACATTTTATTAATTTTTTTTTGGAAAATTCCACTTTAGTACCCTGAACTTTGGCGGTAGTGTCAAGTTAGTAACCGAACTTTCAAACATGTCATTGCAGTACCCAAACTTTCAAAAAGTGCCAAGTTGGTCCCTGCCATTAATTGACCATTAGTTATCTGATTATTAGCTTGCTTTCAGAATGAGAGTTGTTGAGATTTGTTGCTGGCGCTGCATTACCCTTTGATGCCCAAGTATCCCAAGGGTGTTCTTGTTCAGGAGAAGATGAAAGGATCGGAGGTGAAGGCTTTGTTCTTGGTATTGGGAATGAATTGTTCCGCTTGCACTGGTTTTGTTGAGAAAACCATCAAATGACTTCCTGGTATCTGAGATGCTACGGTTGATGTTCTCAACAGCAAAGCCCTATTTCTCATTTTCCCGGAAAAAAGAGATTCGATACCAATCATAAGAAAACTAGATGATAGGTTAAGGGCATTTTTGTCCTTTTACATGATACTTAATGTTTGTTAACGGTTTTGGACCAACATGACACTTTTTGAAAGTTTGGGTACTGTAGTGCATGTTTGAAAGTTTGGGTACTAACTTGACACTACCCCCAAAGTTCAGGGTACTAAAGTGGAATTTTCCCTTGTTTTTATTATATTATATTAATAAAAATATTTTTATCAATAACAATAATAATTAATAATTATTTTTATTATTTTAAATGGAATATAAATGGATTTTAATTTTTGTGATGTTTTATTCAATGTTCTCAACTTGTGGTTGACTTTGGACAGTTAAACCATTTGAACCATCACTTGACTCTATTTCTAATTTTGGGTTTCCTAGAACCTACTATTTTGTAAAAAACTGTTGATTTGGTTAAAACCTATTCAACCTAGACAATTGATCCATTGACCCTTTGATCTAGTCATTAGATCATGGGTTACAATATACAATGTACTGAAAACTTCTAGAGGACTTAACTTTGTGCTCAATTGTCTAATTGGGGTGATCTTCTTTTTCTTTTTCTTTTTTTTTAATTTTAGGTTACATTTTACAATCTTTGTAACCCCACTATACAAAACAAAGCTCATTTTGTGGTCTCAAATTTCAATTTCCATCTCTTTTATTTATAAAAATTAAAAACTAAAATAAAAAGTACAAATTGAACATAAAATAATATATACACACAAAATGTAATTATATTATATCATATTATGCATATATAGATGGATGATGTATCATGGTTTGATTTGTCCAACCCGAATAATTGGACTGCTGACCCATGACCTAGAGGCAAAAACTATTCAGCCTCCAAGTTGATTTTAAAACACTGGTTTTATTTGTTGAGTGAATTAAAAATAGTTATTTTGAAATATAAATTGTTTAATTAATTAACTTAAAAATTAATTATCTTTTAAATTGAAGTAGATTGTTTAGCCTAATAATTTATCATTGAATACCTCCATTTTCAATATAATTATTTTTTTTGATAATCATAATTTAATATAAATATATCTAAAGTATATAAAATTATATTTAATTTGAAATGAATATAGATATAAATAAAGTTAATGAATTTTATGTAATTTAATGGAATAATGAAGAGGAGAAAGAATTAATGGCATGAGTTATTGAAGGAGAGAGTTAATGGTGTAGTTAATGAGATGGGATAATTAAAGGAGTTAATGAGAAAGAGGAGATGGAGTTAATGGTGAGTTAATGAGAGGATATAAAAGTATTAGAGCTTATTGGCCACTTGAGTTATTTTGTTCAATTTAAAATTGAGAAAAATTAAAAAAACCAGAAAAAGATAAATGATTCTCAAAAACAATCATAAAAAAGACCAGTGATTCTCAAAAGTAACCAAAAATCAGGAAAGTGCCAGCTTGGCACACATTACATTTTAATATATAGATATAGATTTTATTAGGATGACGAATGAACAACATTATAGGGGTTCTTGGAGCTCTAGTTGCCTCGAGGGGCTTGGTATAAAGGCAGCTCGTAGAATCAGGAATGCAAGATGTTTTACATCACATTAGCCGTTATAAGTAATGCAATTGAGGAGAAAAAGAAATTGTGGGTTTTACATGCTTGAAAATGTTTTACATATTTATTTTTAAAATTTCATTTGAATTCGTTTTACATGTTATGCATTGTATTTTAGTTTTAGATAATAGTTTTTTAAAACATTTATTTTAAATTTTGAGTTTATAATTTTTATTAATATTATGTTTAATATATTTTTAACTTTTTTAATTTTTGAATTCTTGGCATTTTTTGTATTTTTTGCACCTTGCTTCGAAGACGCATGCCTCGCCTTGCACCTTGTGCCTCAGATGCAAATTACCCCTTGCACTTTTAAAACATTGAATTTCTATAGGTGCTGTTAGTTACCAGTAGCAGGTTACAGCTAGCCACAATTTCTTATCATAGTCATCATCCATGCCTTATCCCAACTATATGGGGTCAGCTACATGATACATATTTGTTTGCTAGATAAGATTCTTTCCTTGCCCTTGAGCTTGTCCTCTGCATGAATGTTGCATAGATCAGTAGCCATGTGAAAGTTTATCCTAAGAAGGATTGGTTTCCCCCATGTCTTCACTAATCGGGAAGTAGATTTCATTACCCTCTTATTAATTTGTCATAGAGGGATAACTTTCGGATCATCCTCCATCATCCTTTGTTCTTCACCATCTGCAATTTTGAAGGATTCTTCCTATGCAGTCAGGAAGATCAAGTAATCATTGGTATCTTTTTCACAGCCAAAAAATAACTCCTTTGCAGCAAAGGTCTTCTTGTAGGTACTGCTGCATAATATATAAATATTTTTTTGATTACAGTATCAATTAAATATGACAGAATCTCAACCCAAGCCCACCCAAGTTGCATTCCTACTTTGTTGTATTCATCCATCTGGATATCTCTATAAGTAGCAGTTTTCCATATATTTGTTAGTGCATCCATGTTCTTATGTGTGCACCCTACAACTTCTGTTGTGATGGAAATGAACTCAGGGTAATGAGTATGAGTTATGCTGTCCTTAAGTAGCATTTCTGATAACATGCATCTGAGTATTTATTCCCTCTGTTGTCTGCTCTAGAACATTTTAAGTACTACGTACTGAAAATTTGTAATTGAGAAGTACAATTTTCTGACAGGCTTATATAGATATTGTTGTATCTTTCCAGGTTGTATCATAATGATCCAGTTTTGAATCCACTCACACCTTGGGATAGGCCTCCCCTAAAGAACATCTTTTGTATATATGGAGTAGATTCAAAAACTGAGGTATGGTTTCTTATTTGAGTAACACTAAACACATTATTTCTACTCATTCAATGATCTATCATATATTACATCCCTAAGTGTAAATATTCATGGCATGTGTCAATATTCACATAATCTTAAGGAGACTCCACATAAGTTTCTTAAACCCTTAAGTGTAAATAAGTTTCCTATAATATACATCATTTCTTAATTGCAATCACAAATACCTGAATAGTGATTAAGAAACTTATGCTAATGTTGTTCCTGTGTTATTATTACGAGACAATTTTTTTAAAGATAATTTAAATTATAAAACCATTTTTTTAGGGATTAAGAATTTAAGGCCCTGACATGGACTTGTTTGGGCTTGCCCAAAGAGGCTTGGTACAAAGGCAGCTCGTAGAATTAGGAATGAAAGATGTTTAACATCACATTAACTATTTAAAATACTGCAATTGGGAAAGACATAAAGAAATTTAAAGTTAGACATGCTGGATTATATTTTATATGCGATGTTTGTATTTATTTTTGTATTTTCACTTTGGATATGTTTTATATGTTATGTTTATGCATTTTAATTTGATCTAGTAGACTTTTTAAAATATTTAGTTTAAGATTAAAATTTCAGTTTTTAATTAATACTATTAATATCTTTCTTGATTTATTTTGAATTTTTACATTTTTTTTATTTTAGAAAATCTTGCACCCTGCTTCAAAAAGGTTTACACCTCACCTTGCGCCTTGTGCTTTTAAAATACTAGGGGATGATAACTCTAAGTTCTTTAATGCATTAGAAAATAGAAGGAAAAAGAACTCTATCTCCAAGTTAGTTTTTAATGAAGAGGAAATAACTCAACAAAGTGAGATTACAAGAGGACCATTCTAAATCTTTGTGTGGTTCTAAGTCTGGCAAAAGCACAAGTGGAATAATTGGATGGGCCATCTTTGCATAGGAATAAGACCTTGCAGTGGAATTGGAGAAGCCGTTTGAGTTGGATGGAATAAAGAAAGTTGTGTTCTCTATGGATGGGGCCATGGTTCAAATTATCTGTGCGCATGATACTAAAAGTTTTAGTAGTAATAGATGGCACTAATTGTTGGACAGTTTTGGTATGCCCTTAGCTTCAATCAGTTTTGATGTACTTTTGATATTTAATGTAAATAAATGAAGTACATGTTTGATTCATGTTGTGTGGTATACTTCTGTGTAAGACCCTAAAACTGAACACTTAATGAGGCTTGTGTTGGTTTTGAATGTTCACAGCCGCTGGATAAGTCTGGGGAGATTTATC
>NW_010729112.1:3060006-3072365 GCF_000365185.1 Nelumbo nucifera | reverse complement strand
TTGCTCCCGGAAATGAACCCCCACTTTCCTCTACTACATACATATATCTTTACTGATTGTGACCATGCCAGATAATTAGTTCCATTTAGTTTGATTGTGGTCACAATCAATAAAGAATCACTTGGAGTCCCCTGAACCAGTCCATATTCAGCACCATTCTTGTTTTCGAACTCTGAGGAGTACATCATGTAAACACTTCAAATATGATTTCAGATGACTTCTACAAGTATACTGAATGAGGACGAGCAAGGATTGAGTTCAACCATCCTCAAGAAGGCAATACACAAGGCCAAACTACACCCGAAAGTTGTGAGAACCAAGACTGAAGCAGAAACTTCTACACGAGTCACCCAAAATAGACCTTGAGAGTTCGACAACACGAGCTAAGCTTCCAACCCTAGGATATTGAAATTCAGGCCTGCTCTGATACCATGAAGAAAACTGAAGAGAGTAGACCTTGAGAGTTCGGCAATAAGGGTTTGAGGAGTTTCGAACAATACTCTCTCTCAACACCCTAAAACTATTTTATTAAGACAGATTTGAATAATTACAAGGAGGCCCTTAATTGGGCAAGAAATTACAAAGAACATAATATAGACAGGATGGGCCCAGAATAAGGCCCATTACAGAAAAACATAAATAATAAGAAAAGAATAAACAGCCTATGGGCCATTCGGCCCATCTTCTCTACACTTTTTACTGATCTTCAAAAAATAAAAAAACTGAACATTTTTCTTATTTCCATAATGACAAATATTTTACAAATGACCAATATGCCTTCCCAGAAGATATGCTTGTATATGAGAGAAAATATCTCATAACTCTCAAGCAGAGCAAATGTCAATTATGCAGCTAATGGAGTATCATTTCAACCTTGACAATAGCATTGGTGAGAATACCAATTGGTTATTCGCCTTGGTAAATCGCATCAAAATGCCTGTCAATATCCATGTGTTTCATTGGCTTCTGATTTGAGGGAAAAATCCCTTTCTGCCCCTCTATGGTTCACAGGTAATGCATCTAAACCCCTGGCCTTCCATTTGGTCTGGTCCTGAACCATTTAGAATAAGAGCCTTTTGTTGGAAAGTAGCAAAAGTGAGAGTTAATATTTGTTAAATGCTAGAACAAAGACTATAGATTTGGAAGTTGTCCCCCCATATATGTTAAATACTAGAACAACATGACTTTCTGTTTATCTATTTTCTTTTACGTAAACCTGTAACTGGTTGTTTACATGGTATCAGAGCATGTTCTCTGTTCTGGTTACTGCAATCAGTTTACTCTTTACTCTCATATTTTCTAGTTTCTTCCTTGATCTATTTTGGGAGATACTGAAGAGGGGCTATCCGGTCTCCTTTCACTATTTATCTATATGTTTTTCTTTCTTTCTTCAAATGTTCTGATGGAAAAGTAATGTGGTTCCATCTAGTGTCCAAATATAAAGAGGGATGAAAAAGATTTTTTAATCAAATAGGTAACTGTGTGTAAAAGCAAAAAAAGCAGGGGGATTGGGAGTGGGTAATCTGAGAAAGAGGAACTTGGCTTTACTGGGCAAATGGTTGTGGAGGTTCCCCTTGGGTAATGTCAAACTTTGGCACATGGTGGATGGTAGTATTCATGGCCTTCATGTTAATGGTTGGGATGCTGGATTGAATGCAAAAGCAATGTTGGTTTCTCCATGGGAATCCAGTGCAGGTATGTTTTCTTGTTTCTTAAGTTTCAACAGTTACAAGATTTGTTCTGGTGGCAATCAAAATCTGGGAAAACCTTTGGTAGGGGTATTGTCCTTTAAAAGAATTTTTCATCCTTTTCTCTATCTCCTTTTTAAGGGTAAAGTCATCCCTTATTTATTCTTCCATTCTTCCTTAGGGTTAGGTTGGAATTTAGGTCGTGAAACTTCTATGGCATTGGATTTGGTAAAAACACTTTAGCAAAGGTTTGTGTTGACCCTTCTAAATCAGATGAAGGGATTTGAACCCCCTCTCTTGCCTCCCCCCTCTTTCTAGTTAAGGATATTTGAAGTGGACCAATACCACCCAAAGCAAGAGCTTTCTATTGGGAAGTGAACCACCTGAAAATTATTTGTCCTATATGTAATACAAATGGAGAGAGCACCTACTATCTACTACTATCTTGATCTTATGTTACTGTAAGTTGGGAATGGTTTTTTGCTCTCTTTGGATGTAGGTGGATTCCTCTACCAGAAGTTGACCCTTTTTCACTGTAACTTCTTCAATCCACCAAGGAGGAGATAGGAAATTTTATGGAGGTGCACTAGGGCAGTAGTTCTGTGGTGCATTTGGGGAGAAAGTAATGGAAGTCTATTTAGAGATAAGACCCAAGGTAGGAACATAATCATAGGAAATCTCATGATGAAAGTGGTCCATTGGGCAAAATCTGTGGAGCTCTTCAACTCCTTTTTTAGTTGATGACATTATTAGAGGATGGCAATGGGTGGCTTACTCTTCCTCATGAGAATTGGTGTCATTATACCTTAGGAACCTCCACCAGCAAGCTAAATTAAACTAAACTTCGATGAAATAGGGGGCATCTTTAGAAATCATAATGGGAATACTTTAGCAGCCTTACAAGCATTGAGGTTGGCAAGGAGTCTATGCTATACGATTTTGATAATTGAGAGAGACTTGAAGGTGGTGGGAAGGATTCCATGGTAGTATGGAAACATAATGGGGGAAATAAAGGGTTGTTGAATGGTCCCCTTCCTGCAGCAGTACTCAAACTTTGATGGATGCTGCCTTGAAAATCTAGGTGATTTTGGTGTTGGTAGAGCTGTTAGAGATTATTGTGGCAATATAATTCCAACTTATTTGATTCTGGTTGGTTAGGAATACATAGCTCTCCAGATATTATCCTTTCTCTCACAAAGTGTATCAATCTCTATATGTTTAGTCCTATCATGCTGGAGAGGGTTATCAGCAATGCTTAATGCTGCTTGCTTATCACAATATAGCTCCAAAGGACCGAACATAGTGATTTCCAATTCCTTTAGGAGTATCCTGATCCAAAGAAGTCCAACAACTCTATGTGTCATGGCCCGGTATCAACTTCAGCACTTGACCGAGCCACCGCAATTTGTTTCTTGCTTCTCCAAGTTCAAGATTTACACCCACAAATGTGCAATATCTAGTTGTAAGCCTCGTATCTCCAGCTGATCCAGCCCAATCAGCATCAGTATAGGCTTTTACATTAAGTTTATCATGCTTCTTAAACAACAATCCTTTTCCTGGACATGTCTTCAAATACCTCAATATTTTCTCCACTACTTTCATGTGTGAAACTCAAGGTTGTCTAACAACATGGACAACATAAGCAATATCAGGTCTATGAGAGATAGATAGAGAAATTTACCCACAAGTTGTTGGTATCTTTCCTTGTCTGAGTAAAGATTCTCATCCTTTTTTTGTAATCCATGGTTTTGCTCTATAGGGGTTTCAATAGGCCTACTCATTGATTTCCCTGTCTCCTTTAGTAGATCCAAGGCATACTTTGACAAATATAAATTCCTTCCCTAGATTTAGCCATCTCTATTCCTAGGAAGTACCTTAGAGGTCCCAAGCCCTTTATCTTAAACTCTGAGGCCAAAAACTTCTTAAGCCCTTTGGTCTCCTCTAAATCATTTCGTGTCACTACCATGTCATCAACATATACAATCAATGCTGATAATTTCTCTCCACTTCTTCTAGGAGATTGCTTAAATCCATACAAAGCCATCTTCAACCTGCAAACTTTCCCACTCATATTATAACTCAGTGGAAGATCCATATAAGCTTCCTCTTGAAGGTCTCCATTCAAAAGTGCATTCTTGACATCCAACCGGTGCAATTTCCAACTATAATTAGATGCTAGAGAAAGCAACACCCATATGGTGTTCAACTTGGTAACTGGAGCAAAGGTCTTTGTATAGTCTTTGCCCTCCTTCTACATGAATCCTTCTGCCACCACCCTTGCTTTATATTTCTCTATTGATCCATAGCTTTATGTTTCATAGTGTACACCCATTTACATCCAATTTTGCTCTTTCCAACTGGTAGATCCACCAATTCCCAAGTACTAGCCTTTAGTAATGCTTTAATTTCTTCATCCTTTGCTTTCCTCCATTTAGGATTAACAACCATCTCAGAGTACCTAGGAGTGGAAATAGAAGACAAGGTAGAAACGAAGGAATAATATGTTGGAGAGACATGGGAGTAAGAAACAAACTTATTTATAGGGTGAAGAGTACAAAACCGAGTGGGTTTCCGCAAAGCAGTAGGAAGATTCAAATAAGAGTTAGAAGAAACATGGATAGTAGCTTGGTCAGCTTTAGAGACATCTAGCCGGTTGTAGTCATCAACTGATGGGCCTCTTTTCCTTTTCCTCAAATGCACACTCATCTCCTTCTCAACAGTCTTGTCATCGTTAGGAGCAATCTCATCATTTTATTTAGCAGGAGAAGTCTCATCATCTTGTATAGTAGGAGTAGTAGTAACTGAAGTGGTAGTGATGCAGTAGGGCTGGAACAAACTAACACAAGACAGAAAGAGAGAGGAAGAGAGAGAGAGAAGAGAAGGGTAGAGAAGGAGAAGAGAAAGAGAAATGCCAAGGAATCACTCCAAGGGGTCCTAGAATCACTCTAGGGTTTGTAGGAATCACTCCATACAAAAAAAGGGCTCTAAAGAAATCTTCATTCATTCATTAATTCATTAATTAGCTTCAAAAGGAAGAGAATGCATCTATTTATAGAGTGACATGTGTGGTCCGGAATACTATTCACCATAATTACAAAAATGTCATTCCTTGTCTTGTGCATCAAGAAACACAATAACTTTCTATCTACTAATGCAAATAAACTGAAAATTGAAAGAAAAGCCCTACTAAACTAGAGGAACAAGATGTTATAGCCCAGGCCCCACACATGACTAGTTAAAATGACGAAAATACCCATACTGTCCAAGTATACAAAACTATCGAAAATTTAAGAAAATTCCAAATTTCATTCTTCAGCTCCTGCATTATTCTCCCCTGGTTCAAAAAAAATCGTCTTTGAGTTTTGAAGAACTTGAGGGTGAAAAGTTGATGTACCTCAATGACAAAAGTAGTAATTCCCATAGATACTTCAAAATACTTGGACTGTAGAGTAGATGTCATACACATAGCTATAAATGAATATTGAAAACAATGTATATCTGAAATACTGCCTTCTATAACCTTCATTGTTAAATAATCAATAGCATTAGCTTCTTGACCACTTACATCACCAATCAACCTATCTTGTGGTGAATCTTCTCCTTGCTTATCACTATGAACTTTCATATCCAAAATCTCAACTGCAGCATTTGGAACTTTTCCTTCAATCTCTAGTTGAGAAATCTCCATCTCTATTTGTTAAGCTCCCCTTGGTTCTTCAACAAGCTCTTGAACTTTTGCCATTATTGATGTTGTTGGAACTTGTACTATGTCAACTTGTAATTCTTGAATTGGTTCCAGTTGAACTTGTAAAGTCATGACTTACTTCCTCACTAACATCTACTACAACCAACACATTTGCATCTTGCACCTGAATTTCTTCAATTTGCTCCACTTCTATCTCTTCAACAATTCTAATCTTTTCTTGGCCTGCACCCTTTTGATCTTCAATGTTTACAACTTCTATAGGTTGAAATTCTTCATTCACAACTTTAGCTCCATGATGGGCATCAACATTGCAAGAAATCATCTTCTTTATCTTCAATTTTGTACTTTCTTCTCATTGGATTCAAATTATTTGTTGTAATCAGCTGCTTCTTCTCTATCTTAAGAGCCAATTCAAAGGCATGATCTAAGTCATAAATCTGAATTGTACACAATTCATTCTTGATATCATCCCTGAGTTCATTCATGAAACGAACTAATTTGTGCCTTTCCATTTCTATAATGTCACATCTAATATATAATTCATCAAACTTATGCGTATATTGAATTACAGATAGCATACCTTGCTTGAGATTAGTCAACTCCACATATAGATCATCATGAAAGTATTGTGGGATGTACTTTTCTTGCAAATACATATAGATCATCATGGTAATAGGATATCCAGCATACTTTAGAAATACCCGCAAGCTTCATGCATGTAAATCTAAATCTTTGTTTTCAGACATATCATGCCAATCGAAATATTCTTCTAGTATAGCAATACAATTAAAGAATGCTTGTTTGTCTTCATCTCCCTTGAAATTAGGCACTTCCCTTTCTCTTCTAACATTCTTGAAAACCTTACTCCTATATCCAACGTTACTAGATCTACTTTCTTCCACCAATTTCTTAAGTAAATCAACCATAGACCCTTCATATGGTTCAAAAACCTTATCATCATTGATTCTAGACCCATGAGATTGTTTAAGATACCCTAGGCCAATAGAATTGGTCACTTTGTAAGAACATGGTGACTAACCATTAGCTCTGATACCAAAACTGATGCAGTAGGGTTGGAACAAACTAACACAAGACAGGAAGAGAGAGGAAGAGAGAGAGAGAGAGAGGAGAAGGGGTAGAGGAAGAGAAAGGAGAGAGAAATCCCAAGGAATCACTCCAAGGGGTCCTAGAATCACTCTAAGGTTTGTAGGAATTACTCCATATAGAAAAAGGGCTCTTAAGAAATCTTCATTCATTCATTCATTAGCTTCAAAAGGAAGAGAATACATCTATTTATAGAGTGACATGTGTGGCCCGGAATACTGTTCACCATAATTACAAAAATGCCTTTCCTTGTCTTGTGCATCAAGAAACACAATAACTTTCTATCTACTAATGCAAATAAACTGAAAATTGAAAGACAGGCCCTACTAAACTAGAGGAACAAGATATTATAGCCTAGGCCCCACACAGGACTAGTTAAAATGACGAAAATACCCATACTGTCCAAGTATACAAAACTATAGAAAATTTAAGAAAATTCCAAATTTCATTCTTCAGCTCCTGCATTAGGTAGAACAAGCACCATCAAAACAATGAGGATTAGGAGGAGAGGATGGAAGAGGAGCAGAGACAAACAAATAGACTAGCT
Source organism: Nelumbo nucifera (assembly GCF_000365185.1). Next base: position 3,065,320 of record NW_010729112.1, on the reverse strand, counting down.
TCTAAGGAATTCTCTTCCACCCCACAATTCTCCCCCTGAAGAGGATTCCGAGAAGGTTCAAAGAAAGACTGTGTCTCACAAAAGGTAACATCTTTTGTGAGACTGTGTCTCACAGAAGGACCTCCCCCCCCTCGAATAGCCCTCGGATCCAACTTGGCTGTTTTTGGATCCTTGACATGAATGAAAATAGACACAACCAAAAACTTTTGGTGGTCTGGAGACATAGGATCATTAGGAAAAAGAACAGAGAATGGACTTTTCATCCCAAGTATCCTGGATGGCATCCTATTTATTAAGTATGATGCAGTAAGTACTGCATGAGACCAATACTTCTTGGGAACCTTGTGTTGGAACAATAAAACACCAGTTTTCTCCACAAGATATCTATTTTTCCTCTCTGCAACCCCATTCTACTGTGGGGTATAACTATAAGAGTATTGGTGTAGAGTCCTTTCATCTTCAAAGAATAAGTTCAAGGTATTCTTAAAATATTCAGCTACATTGTTTGACTTGAATTGTTTAACTTTCTTTCCAAAGTGGGTTTCAATCATCTTACAAAATATCATAGTGATTCTAGGGACTTCCTTACATTCTTTCATAAGATAAACCCATGTACACCTTGAGAAATGATCAATAAAACTGATAAAACAGTGATAGCCATCCATAGAAACAATGGTGAAGGACCTCACACATCAGAGTGAACTAAATCAAGATAGTCCTACCACTAAGGATCTCTCAACCATGGGTCCCAAAAGATACATCCTTGGAATTACGTCTTGTAAGGAGACCCAAGAATTTTAGATGACAACAGACCACCTAAATACCTAGAGCATTTTCACAACCCTCATCCCACTACTACTTGTCGGTCCCTGCTATGCTACATTTGACTAGTTTTTTCCCAATCCAGAGGTTCTCCCTACTGACTATAGTATTTAATGATATGGGACTGAGTCCAAATAGAAACTAAATGAATATACAAATATTATCAAGAAACTTCTTTACTGATATGGATATTAGTTTTTAACATTTTCATTGTACTATTAGACAAGTTTTTCAAACTATACTTTGTATAGAATGTGAGATTTAAATGGAAGGTTTTATTCATTCTTTTGAATGGACATGGGAATGCTCTTATTATTCTTGCTAGGTCCGGGAATCTGGTTGATGGAAATCCAGGGTTTGCAAGTGGTGATGAGACGGTAATAAACAATTTAGTGTTTTGAAGTAAGCATATATATATATATATATTGCATATTATATATTTCAAACAAAAGTAAACCAAATTCATTTACAGGTACCTTACCATTCCCTCTCATGGTGCAAGACTTGGCTTGGGTCTAAAGTTAACATAACAAGGGCTCCTCAGGTGTGCGTAATAATATAATAGCTTTTTTCATAGATATGCAAATTCTAGGATGCTAGTAAAGTTGTCAAACTTGGACTAAATAGAAAATCGTTTTGTTGATTGGGTCACAGGTCTAACAGTTTGACTGCCTAGTTCAATTATTCAACTTGTTCAAACAAAAAATGTGAAAAAAATAAAATTTGAAAATTTTTGAAAATGGTTCTAAATTGTCTTTTAAAGATATTTTAATCAAAATTCACTTAAAAATAAATATTGTAGGGCATAACGCATATTAACACATTTAAATGGGTTACTTTGACCAAGTTGACATTTCTAAGAACCAGGCAACCAGAAAACCATTTTGGTTGCTACTTCTTGTTTCTAGTCATTCAATTGTCTGGTCCGGTCCTAGTATCACAACATCGAGGGAAAAATTGGAAAATCACAAGCAAAAATCCTCAAAAAAAAAACTTGTTTAAAAACTTAATGTTGTGGATACGGGCATGGATTTCCTACAAGCAAAAACTCTGCTCACACAACATCCAACTGTACATCAATATCTCCCATGCATGTATGTTGAATTCACGAGGAAATGTTCCCAATGTGTAGGTGGATGCCCCTGCTTTCAGAGTGTGCAGAGTTTTTGCTTGTAGGGGATCCTGTTGCTTCAGATACAGAATGGTTGTGACAACCAACACATTGTGGGATGCCTTATTATATTTATTTGGACAAGTCCAACTTATGGAGATTTGTGCAGATTTATAATAATATATATCAATAGCATATTGAAAATAGCTATTATGCATGGTGTGAAACTTGACTGGGCTTAGCTGAGCCTGGTTAATACAACCGTACATTTATTTAGGCTGGAATCCTTTTCACATCAAGTTGGGTAATGTTTTTGTCTTGGGCAATTTAATTCAACCACCTGATAATGTATGTTACTTTTTAGATGATGACTTCTGCTGTATATTGTTATAAGTCTGTGAATTTGTGGAATTAGGCATAATTGGTCAACCTTATAATGATAGTAGGTGTCAAGTCTAAATTCACTTTAACTTGTCCCAATGTATGTCCTAGAGCTTTTGGCTACATTAGCAAATTTGCATGTGCATTGCACGTGGTAATTTCAGATGACTATTATTATTATTATTATTTATTATCGTTTTTGTTGTTAATATTATTATACTGTCCTTATTAGAACCCATGTAACAAAGGCAAGTTATGTGAGCATAGTATAGTGGTGGATTTGTTGCCTTATGACCTATAAACCTAGTTTCAAATATTTCTTGCTTGTAGTTTATATTTAATGTTTTCAATTTGTAGTTGAACCTGACAATCAGATTGGTTGGTTTGTCACATGCACTGATTCTTGAGTTTGTTTCAATCTAAACTACTTTGATGGAAAAAAAAAAAAAAACTTTTCACTTGCTAAACGATCATGAGCACCAAAAATGGATAAAAAAGAAAAAAAAATAACTAGTGATAATCTGGAAAAGAAGGGTATGCTGTTAGACACAACTGTCTGTGTGTTTTGTCAGAACTGTACCGAGTCAGTAAACCATCTGCTACTTCACTGTGGCTTCTCCTTTGAGGTTTGGAATAAAGTCAAGAATTTATATGAGGTAAACAGTTTCTGCCCTGAATCAGTAACAGAGGTTAGGAGTGTAGGGACTTGAGCAGCTATCCACATCCTGAAATAAGTTTGATGTGGCAGCTGAAAAGGAGGAGATGCTTCAAAAGTACCTACAAGCACAAAGTGTTGCGAGATTGATATTGAAAGTGCAGGGAGTTTTGTAACATGTTCAAAGAGAGATATTTTCAAGAAAAATCACATTTCAAGAAATTTGAGTTCAACAAGACTTTAGATTATAACAGAAAAATCCCTTATGATCTGGACTATAACCCATTAAAGCACACAAAACAGACTGAACTGACAACTTAGACACTTATGAGAAGATGCACAAAATAGATACATACAAAGACATGTAGCATGGAGAATTTAGGAGGGGAGTTGAAAATAAATTAACGAGATGCATAGCAGTGCTGGCCACCTCCAGGCCCTCCACCCAGAAGGTTGTTGGAGCATGGGAATCCCTGATTAGGGTTTTGACAACACTTAAGATATGGCCATTCTTGTGTTTAGCCACTTCATTTTGTTGAGGAGTTCTGGGACAAGATCTTTAGAATTGTATACTATGTTGTCGCAGATATGTCTAAAACTCCTCATTTGGAGTAAGCCAAAAGTCAGAACCAAAATCTTCTTTCTTTAGTCCCTCAAATTTTGGGAGTACCAACACTCAGCCAACGGATAAAGAAGAAAGTGTCCCCCACCCCCACCTCCCAAACTTCTTCCAAGCTTTTCATTCTCCCTTCAAAAATCCTCTTGTTTCTCTCTCCCAAACCTCCTAGCAGGTGGCAAATGGAATGAAAATGTAGTGAATTTTTGCTTTAGTACTCCTCATCAATTTACTCTCCCCCTGAATCTGAGCAAAGGGTACAAATAGTAGCATTGAACTGTGTAGTAACCCTTGCATGAAAATATCCAGATATAATGGGTATGATCATCAATAAAAGTAATAAAATATATAAATTCCATTTTGGAAATCACGGGAGATGACCAACCATCACTATGCAATAACTGAAAAGGAGTAGTAGCATGTATAATTGAAATAGGAAATGGTAGAACATGATTGTTACTTAAACAACAAGATATACAAGTTTTATCAACATTCTTTGAAGTATAGGCAGACGAAGGTAAACATCCAAAAGAGAAAAATGAACCAAGCTTCTTCAAAAAAGGATGGCCCAAATCGCGATGTCACAAGTTCAAGTTCCAATCATTATTACAAGATGTTACATGAGGAACTAGTAGTAATAGTAGTAGTAGTAGTAGTAGTAGTAGTAGTAGAAGTTGGCTTCCTCTCGAATTCCAGAGCAAAGAGTAATCTCAATCTACGCACTTTCACCTCCCTAGTGTGTTGGTCCTATATCAAACAACCATCATATGAGAAGGTGAGAGTATTACCATGCTCAACAAGATGACCAATTGATATTATACTAGTACTTGGTAGTGAGCTTCTCACCATTGGCTGTAACAATGTGCTTATCAGTAGAGAAAGGATAAGAAGACTGACCACAAATGCCCCCTGTCATATGATTGGAGTTGCTAGAATCAATGATCTGGAGATGATTAGGTGAAAAACAATAATAGGTGAACTCACCCGATAGGCCGAAAGAAGAAGCAAAGGAAATTACCGAGGACATGAGATGTTTGATCTTCTCTTTTGTCATAACAATAGGACCATCTTCCTTTGTTGGTGTAGTAGAGAATGACGTGTCATCTAATCCTTCAACCGAGGTCTGTTAGGCCCTATGTAGATTCTTCTTCCCTCTAGAATAGTTTCCCTTAGGTGATCTAGTGGGGCATTTAGATGTAATATGTGTTGGACAGTTTTTGTATGCCCTTAGCTTCAATTAGGTTTGATGTACTTTTGATATTTAATGTAAATAAAAGTACATGTTTGATTCATGTTGTGTGGTATATTTCTGTGTAAGATCCTAAAACTGGACACTTAATGAGATTTGTGTTGGTTTTGAATGTTCACAGCCATTGGATAAGTCTGGGGAGATTTATCCTGCCAAGGCTGACACTGGTGTTCTGCCAACTGTTGGGGTGGCTTGTCTCAGCCGCCAGGGTGAGACCCAAGGCACATGCATTGTAGGATTAATTGAACCCTTGAACCGGACCAAATTTCCAGTATTGCCCTGGACCTTGGAGATTGATGGGCAAAACTGGAAAGTTACACTTGACCCCTAGACCCAATTATGGTACTGCACTAGGTGTCGGATTGGGGTGTCTTTGATATGCCAATCAGTGAGATCCTTAGCGGGGGTCAAAACCTGGGTATGTTGGGACAGTCTAAGAATTCATCTGAGTGGGTGATCATAGTGACGGGATCAGCCCCT
>NW_010729112.1:3024487-3035175 GCF_000365185.1 Nelumbo nucifera | reverse complement strand
GCCCATTAACACAGGCCCAGTTACAAGATAAGTTAAACATAAGAATGGGCTAATAAGAACTCTTATCAGCCGAACATCACTCTAACATTCTAACAGATATAAACGATAGGAAGGGGTTTCTTCCTGAATTTCTTGCTCCAGCATCTTTGTTTATGTACCAGGGATTTGCTGGCTGAACAGTTCAGAGAAGAGAACTAGATGAGCCAAGAATCTTCACATTGAAGTCCCCATCACAGAAATCACCCCTGAATGGCCCAGAGTCTTCATATAAGTCATTGTGCATTTGTTGAAATTAGGAGTTGTTCAGATGCCTAAAGATACTTTTCCAGAGTTTCTTTAATATGGTGACATGTTTGGGTTGTTGCTTATATGTAAATCATACAAATTATCTGCAAATTGTAGTATTGGAATCATTGGTCATTTCTATAAAATTCAATTTGTAATTTGTTCTTTTTCTTCCCAACTTCATTTTAAAGTGTCTTGTGAATGCTTCCACATAAAATACAAAAATTTAGGAAGATAAGGCAGTTACTTTATATCTTATTCCCTTTATTGGTCTAAAAGATCTAGTAGAAATTCCTTTAATTAGAATTTGGCATGACATCGTTATGATGCATTCCACCACCTATTTTATCCGTCTTTGATAAAATCCAAATTTCTATAACACTCTATTGATGCATTTCCATTCAATTCTGTCATAAGCCTTTTCCATATCAACTTTACAAGATATTAGCCCTGATCTACCTTTCTTCTTTTTAAAGGAATTATTCAGCTCATGAACAATTAATATACTATTGGTTATTTGTCTATTTGGGACAAAAGCACATTGATATGATGATACCAATTTTTCCAAAATTAGTTTAACTCTATTTGTTAATATTTTTGCTATTAATATTTGTTCCAGCCTTTCTAGATTTGGAGCAGTGTTTTAAAAGGCATGGGAGGCATACGCCTGGAGGCGCTCCCAAAACGCCTTGAGGCGTATGCCAGAGGCGCTGACACCTCTAAGGCGTACACCTCAGGTGCAAGAGGCGTACGCCTCATGCGCTTTTTTCACGAGGCATGCATGAAGCATATGCCTCATGCGCCTCATGCACATCTTATATAAAAAGGCAGAAACCAATAATAGGTTGTCTTTTTTCATGAGGCGTGCTAGAGGCATACGCCTCATGATTCTTTCATAGGTTGTCTTCTCCAAGTATGTTTATCAACTCATTATAGGGATAAGGCTTGAATGATGATGATGATATTGTTCCACTTATTAGAATGTCTAATTTGACTTGGTTTGACCTTGCTTCCACCCAACTAGGTTTTCAACCTTTCTGATGTTAAAGCTTATAGATAGATATGAATGTAAATATTTCTAACCGGTGTTGTTGGACTTGAACCAGACAGGAAACTGGAATGCTCACTTAGCAAAAGGTTTTACTATTTAATCAGGTGGTAAACTCACTTCGATCATGAAAACTGTCAATTAACCAGGACCCAAAAACTTATTCACTGGGTTTCTATGTCACTAGTTGAACAACTTGAACTATCTGGTCTGGTTCAAGCCTAACAACACTGGTTCTAAGTCATAAGCCATGTATCTAATTACCTTGTACAAAAAACAGCAAGATGCAATTAATTGCATCCCAATTTCACAATGATAATTTTGTCCAATGAATCTAGTATTATAAATACTAAATCTCCTCTATTTTTTCCCTTTAAAAAATAATACATTAAATATCACCTTTACTAATAGTAATTCATTCTCCTCATAAGTTTGTTTTACAATTTTACCCTCGTTACAATAGTGCATTTAATGCTATTACTTATAATGTTTTCCCATCTATTCCCTCTAGATTCTGAACTCCACCTTTCGGCTAAATCTTTAGAACTCTAAAATTTAGTGGTAGAAAGAATTTCCAAGGTAGTGGTTTGATGGTGCAAAAATAGCATAGGGTCTTGGAATTATATGATGAGAGAAGTTTCATCCTTAACTTAGGAGCCAAGAGCCACATACACTTGGACCCAAAGACCAGCTATTAGCTAACAGCATAGTTGATGCTTTGGCAAGGAAAAGGGTAAATTGAAATGAGTTTTTTGGGGGATTATTCCCTTAGCAAGAAGGGATGTAAACAAATAAATCAGATAGGTAGTGACTGCTAGCCCATACCTAGGGGTGCTTGGCACAACTCTTGTATATCATTATATTATTCTTTCATCACAACTGATAAAATTTCTGTTTCTTAATGATGACAAGCCATGATCTTGTGTATCAATTTTCAAAAAAAAAAAAAGTGAGGCCCCTCACATGCCTTGGATGTAGAGTCTTAAGTAGTAGTTTTAAAACATGGAGTGTGCCCCTTTTTTGAAATAAATTATTAATACCGATTATCAAAAAATTACCCTAAGATCTTCCACAGGGCAGCACAATTGGAGACCAAATGCCAGAGGGGTTCCTGTTTCCCACCTTGTACCTTTGCCATGTTCCTTTGTTTCTCTATCTCGAACCCGCTGCAATGATTAAATAAGGAGTTCAAATCTTCTGCAGTTCTGCTCATAATACTGGAACTAGGCCAATCATGATACACATCAGTTCCATGCAGATGGTCCCATTCACCAAACTGATGTGGCATGTCATGATTTGTTCAATTTCTTCTGGTTCTCATAAAGGAAACAAAATGCTGAATTTTCTGTTTCAGCCACCAGTCACCGTTGCGACCATGTCTGCTAAATTGCTAGAATTTGAGTCCATATATATACATGTGTGCTTGTATCAACGTTAACTGTTTTCTCTAACCTTGCACAGATCTGCATTTTTTGACAATACTTAAAAGCACCATTCAGACTTGGCTCTGATGTCACCATGCATTTCATTTTTTATTTCAACATGTTTATATATATTCTTGATGCCTTTGTCATTTGGTGAATATTATTTGCAGTTGAATCTTTCTTATCTATTCATTCATATCAGATATGGTGCTTCGTAACAATTAACAAAGAGCCCTAAACAGATAGCAGAGCCTATTTACATCAGAAACCTGGTGAGACACTTCATACACTTGATTTCAAGACCCCTAATGGGAATAGTTCTTCTGACACTTCTCAATCAGAACTTTGATATTGGTTGTTGATTTCTGAAGTTGTTAGATTGAGATTGATTCCATATCCTTTTTTTTTTTTTTTTTTGTTAGGGCTCTTCAGATTTTGTAGCATTAGTTTCCTGACCACAAGAAGCTAATTCTATGTAACATTATGCTCTCTAGTGGATCGCGGCAACCATGTCCCTTCACAATGCCAATTTTGATTAATCATTCAATTTCTGCTAAATGGTAGAGTACAGTCAACCATTATTGATTGCACATGTTGAAGAAAGAGGACTGATGTTGTTATTGTGGCATTACTGTAACAGGTAATTACATCCTTAATTTAGAATGTCTCAAGGATGTACATAGAGATGAAATTTGAGTTAGTACCGGCAAATGGTTAGAGATAAAGCCCACAATGTTCCTTCTCAAAAATAAAAAATAAAAACCACAATGTTATCATGCTGAAACGATGATTAGTCCTATTTTGAGCTCCAATGAAAAGATTTAACTAGGGCAGGCGAGAGAATTGTGTTTGTGGTTGTTGCTACATTGATTTGAAGTTTTGAATTACTAGGTCAATGGGGTGGTATGCTAAATGGAGGTTGTGAGCTAGATATGTCCGCAAATTTTAAGCAGTTTTCACCAATTTAATGACTTAAGGTAGAGATGGCAATTTTTCCCACTTTCTGGATCCCTGTGAGGGGAGCCTGAATGACGGGGATGGGGATGTTTTCCCCCTGCACTGCAGGGATCAAGTGATGGAGAATTTTTCATCCCCATTGGAGGGGCTGAGAGTACTTGCCCACAGGGCTCCTAATCTCCACCTGTGGGGATCCCTACTTATATATGCATGCATGTATATATATTAATATTTTTTAAAAACATGGTTAAATATGTTTGTATATATTTGGACTTTTTTTAATAGGATTGTAAGTGTAACTGTTTTTTTTATTTTTAAATAAAACAAAAAACAAAAAATAAATGATTGACATCATAAAAAAAATCACAGGAAATTGGGATCTCTGCTAGCGAGGATGGGGACAGGATGAGAGTGGCTCCCCGTCCCAACCCTGCCCCGTTGCCCTTCCTAACTTAGGGGTGCTGTTTCATGAAATTTGGGGTCTACACTAACACTTTACTTTATAATCTGGCTATATGTTTCCATCAACATATAAAAAAAAAATCATTTAAATCAACCGATTATAAAAAAAAAAGTCATTTAAATCAACGCCTACATGTTTCCATCAACATAATATCAGCACAGCATACACAATCTACAACGATTGAAATTAGTTTCAATTCCTGAATCAGGGGGAATATTTTAATTTTGTAATGCCTTGAGTTCCACAAATTTTGTAACCTGAGGTCTGGCGATCAGTATTTTGAATATTTTGGTTGATTTAAATTCCTGAAATTACATAAATCCAAAATTTTGACATAAATAGAGAATTATGTTGCAACGCTTGAAAGGATATCTTCAGATTCGCATTCAAAGGTGAAAATGATTTTAAGGGGCTTTAAAAGAGAGGAAAAAAAGTGCTTTCAAGTTTTCAACAGATGGTTTTGAAGGAAAACGTGCATGGGACAAGATAACCTGCACTAAGCTAGTTAATTACGGAATGTGATGATCTGTTGGACCATAAAACATGACATGAAATATTTGGGTTGAGCAATCTTGATGTTGCCCATCCTTAACCCTAAAAGAAAAAAGTTGTTTAAATCACCCAAAGAGGGACAACTAGAAATCTTTAAATCCCATATTTTAGCACAAGAGTGATGTTTGCCTCAGTTAGACTTGGCAAAAAGTTGACCCAACCTGTGAACCCGACCGACTCAACCCAACCCGAAAAACAGGGTTAGGGTTTCATATCTAGCTACCTTAGTTTGAAAATCACCCAACCCTAAAAAACTGGGTTGGGTCGGGTTGGTTCATGGGTCAACCCGCTAATCCAATTATCAGGTCTAATTGGGACTTTTTATGTATTGCATTAACATTTACTATTTAGTCTTTATTATTTATCATTTACTCTTTGAATTTTTGAGTTTTCAATTTTGTTATTTTATGTTTGGAATTATAAGGTTAATTTCTTTAATCTTGGCATTTTCACGTAATTTTTCTTTATTTTTTAAAAGTCTAGTTATTTTTAGGAATGACCTGAATTGACACATGGGTCAACCCTAAACAAAGGTTTAAAATATCAATACGCCTGATATGCCGGTAGGGGTGTATGGGGCAAATCGATACCTCTTTTTTTACTTTTTTTTATTTTTTTCAAAACCAGTTCAGGGGGACAGTTTAGAGTTCCTCCACCCCCTGAACTGATCAGACCCCCGATACACCCACTTTAGGGGCTTATCGAAGAGGTCCCAGAATGATACGTATCAATTCAAACCGAACATTTAGGGCTAAGGTCAAGCATTTGCTGACCCAACCCAAAATTTAACCTAACCCGAAATTAATCTAAAGTGTCTTGACCCAATCTGAATCCGACCCACCCAACCCTATTGCCAGATCTAGGCTCAGCTCGTAGAGTCGGTGTATGTGGTTCCTGGTTCCCACTGACATAGGATCAAATCCTGCCTTCACTCTCTCCGGTCTCCATACCTACTCGAAGTGTGCCTCAGCCCAAAAGGAAAGAAAAACATAAATACTATGTTTAAACTTGCATCTTCTTGTACACTGATACTGGCATTCCTCCTCCATAAAAGGGTGGCTGGCACGAAATTAATCTCTTAAAGCAAATATGGATCCGGAGAACAGTCCCTAAACTCACTGGGAAGATGACCATTTCAGGAATTAGTTTCAATAAATACAAGTTAATCCAACTATATTTTTATGTTTCCGTATTCTGTAGATAACATAATGGTCCAATATAAGAGATGAAAGAAGGCTGAATTTTTTCAGAATATAAATGAATAAAAATGTAGTTACAAATAATAACATTCAATATTCACTCTAAAGAGACATTACAAATAATAGCATTTAATTTGCTAAAAACTTTGAGGGCGAATGCTTTCTGAGGTTTTTGAAAAAAAAAGCTATGAGAAAAAATCAATTACTAAAATAATATATATTATAATATTTAACTTTCACATACCACTTGTTTAAAGGACAATTGTTGAAAATATCATTAATTTGAATTTTGAAGGGATTAAATTGTTCTTGAAAAATCAAGACACAACTGCTTGATTTTACTTTTCTTTACAAGGTAACATAACAACTAGATACTGCAGCCTCATTTTGATTATGCTTATTCAACCCTGATGAATCCGAATATCTAAACCCAATATGAGGTTGGACTACTAAAAAAGCTAAATTACATTCGCAGGATTTCTTTTCCTTTGAAAATTATCCCGACGGGATATCAGATGTACTGAACTTTATCGACATTATTCCTAGCTAATATATTGCTTTTATCTTTCAAAAAAACATATCAGGGTTGGGAGCTTGTAGAGTTTGGGGGGTAGGTAATAATTAAATATTGCAAATACGAATAAATCGGTCCTTTTTTCAAGAATAAAATCCCTTTTTCCGAACATTCAAAAATGGTTCAAACTTGTAACTGGTTAACTCATCCAATCGATTGAACTTTGTTTTTTTTTTTTTTTGTGTAAAGAACAAATATTAAATGTATCAACAGAACACATTCAATTAGTGAAATGTTTATGGTTCCACGCTATTACTGGTCGTATCTAAATTATAGTAGTCCAAGGACCTGTAATGCATACCCGTAGTATAATACAAACCAGAGCTCATCAAATAAAATAATACTCGAAGAGCCTTCATGTAAAACTTATTTAGAAGTATAAAAGACTGACGACCTTTTGTATAATTGTTGCACTAACTGGATATATGTGGGTGTTCATTAGCTTTCTGCGGCCTAAGCCTTGATGCCATATCCTCAGATCTCTGTCAAGAAGAAAACAACGCAGAAAAGGAGAAAAAAAAAAAACATGAAATGTCAGTCCTACACCGTTCTATAAAATGGCATGGATATGTCTAATCACTCGTCACAATTTTATAAGTTTTAACAGTTTAACAGTATGCTAATGAAATAAGAAAAGAACGTCATGAGTAATTTACAGTCTTAAAGACTAAATTATCATAATCACTGTCAAGGATTTCAAATTGAGCTCATTGTTGATCAACCTAAAGCAATTCCTTGCACTTCTATGTTTTTCTTTTTGGCTCTTTTTCTTTTATTTTCTTCCTTTCTCTATTTGACTTTGTTTCTAAAGGTAAAGCAAAATAAGTATTGTATGACATTGAAAGAAGTAATAAATGATCAGAATGCATCAAAGAATGGCGGGGGTTGGATGAGAACCAATAATCAAGGCAGATATATCGACCAAAAAAGGGGTAATTGAGGATCATCTGTTTGAGTTCAAACATATTGTAAATATGATATAAAATTTGTATTTATGGCAAACTGAATCTGGGTGATGGGGTGTTGTGTGTGTGTATATATAATATATATTCTAATTTCAATAAAATTTTATCAGTTATCCATCAAAAAAATTATAATGGGTAAAAAGGAGAGGTGATATTTTCTGTTTTCCCTCCTTTTGATGGAGAATGGGTAAGCAGTCAACTATCAGCATTAAGTTGCTAACGTGCTTAAGGCAGACCCCAAAGAAAAGAAAAGAAAAGAAAGACTTTACCCACTTCATAATTGGCACATTTGAAGTGACTGAAAATATTTTGTTAAATCCATACAGGGTAGGCCAGAAGCATCTCTAGTTGACCTTATTCACTATTACCATAACGCATTCACCAAAAATGTTTGGACAACATTCTGAAAAGGCAAATGCTGTTGGCAATGGCTACTTTTGATATTGCCAAAGGAAATATTATATTTTGATAAAGAACAGGGATAGGAAAGGTTGCCAGCATCATTAAAGTGTTTCTCTGTAAATATCAATGGCCCATAGGAATAAATTTCACCATTCTAAAAGCATTAAGTTTGCACTCTCTAATGGAAACCTAAACTGTTGGCAGTGGATTTCAAATGTGTTTGAAATTTGGTTTTGCAAAATATATTTATATAGAGATATACTTATATATTATGGTTTCAAAATGTTTGCAAAATGTTTTAATTCCCGGGATCCATGTGAGTAGAGAGTGCAGCACTATACCTTTCAGCCGAGGGAGAGATCATTTCTTGTCGGGCAGTGTTTGGTCATTACGGGCTAAGAGGTTAAGTGTAAGGCCATTGAGGTGAATACCTGATGGTCAAATCTTGCATCTGCCCACAGTCCTTGGGTTGTCACAAGATGGCTCGACCCAAGGACCATTTAATGTAAATGCTAGGCCCATTAAGAGCCCATGTTGATGGACTCAGGGTTCGCTGTGACTTACAGTGAATTCGGCCAGGCCTTGTAACAAAAGTTAGGCTGAACCCATGTGACTAATGTGTAGATCAATGTTACGGTCCCACGCCATACAAAGAGAACCAAACTATCCAACACTTAATGGGTTAAGTAAGCAATAAGACTTAATGGGCCTAAAGCCCATTTCGAACTGGGCTTAAATGGTTTAATTAAATTGGGCCAATTTCGGATTTGTAATCTGACTGGGTTTAGCAGTTGGATAAGATAGGTCTTATTAACTTGAGTGTCCAGATCTGAATACAAGATTTAGATTAAGAAATCTCATTCCTAATCAGATTAGGAAGCTAATCCTGAATGGATTATAAATGAGTGAAATCCACAAAGAGATCACACCTCTCTGTGCAGTCTCTTCTCTCCCTCAGTTCTTGGCGCCATCCCAGTTTGACCTCCACCTACTGGAGCGATCAAGAAGTGTTTTTGATATTGTTTCTTGGTGAGGAAACAATTAGAATTCGTGTTCACATCACCCTATTCGATTCTTGGTGAAGAATCCCAGGTTCTTGCTGAAGAACCGTTCCTGCTAATCCTGCCTCAACATTTGCTGTGTCATCTCTAGTGGAGGCGGATTTGGTGTCCTCTTTGGGTGTGAACACTTACGTTGGGAATTCCTTTTAATTCCGTATCAGGTATTTCCTTCTCCCTTCCTTTGGTTTCAGGTCTGGTCCGGTTTTGTTTCAAGAATGATCCTTGAAAATGCAGTTTTCTAAAATAGGGAATGCAATTCTTAGATGGGAGAGAAATTTTTGAAATTTCGCCCAATCTTCCTGCAAGGTTTGGCCATCCATATGATGGATCTCTCATCCCTTCACAACAATCTTGGTAAAAAGCCATTGTAAAACCATCCGGGCTTGGAGCTTTGGATCTATCCATCAAAAACACCACCTTCCTAATCTTTTCTTCCTCAAAACTTCTTTCCAACCATCTAACCTGGTCTTCCTCCAACCTTTGCCAATCTATCCCTTCTATTTCCATCCTCTCTTCCAAGGGTCTTCTGTAAACCGATTGGAAATGATCCACAAACTTCCTGGCAATATTATCCTGATTAGTGAACGCCTCCCCCCTACCTCTAACTTAGACACAAAGTTCCTTCTCCTCCTCCCATTTGCTACATCATGAAAAAACTTAGTATTTCCATCACCTTCCTTAATCCACCTATGCCTCGATTTCTGCCTCCAGCTTATTTCTTCCCTTAGTAAGACCTCTTCTAGGTCCTTCAACTGTCCCCTCAGATCTCTCTCCCCCTCCTCCGTTCTAGATTGGGCCTAGGGGTGAGCATTCGATTTATTCGGTTAAAAATCGAACCAAATAAACCAAAATTTAAAAAACCGAACTTCAAAAATAAAAACTGAACCGAAACCGAAATTTAGAAAAACCAAAATAACCGGTTGAAGTAGAGAAGAAGAAAGGAAAGAGAAAGAAGAAGAAGAGAAGAAGAAGAAGAAGAAGGGTTTGGCCAGACTAGAGAGAAAGAAAAGTCACCTCTCCCTAGCTGACCCACTTGTATTTATTCCAAATAATAGAGTTACAAGAAAGACCATATTGTCCCTCATAATAGATGGGACACATAACTTAAACTTAGATAAATAGACCTTTCACTCTCAAACAGATAAACCAAAATGACCAAAAGACCCCTGATTCAAGTATTCTAACACTCCCCCTCAAGCTAGAGAGTATATGTCATATAGTCCCAGTTTGTTACAAATATAATCTACTCTGCCTCGAGACAATCCCTTTGTAAAGAGATCTGCCCACTGATTTCCTGAGCTCACATGAGATGTGGTAATCACTCCACTTATCACTTTCTCTCTTACGAAGTGACAATCAACCTCAATATGCTTAGTTCTCTCATGGAAGACTAGATTGGAAGAAATGTGAACAGCAGCTTGGTTATTACAAAATAGTTTCATGGGTTTATCAACTGAGAATCCCATCTCTTGTAGCAAGTTCTTCAACCATACTAGTTCACATGTGGTATGAGCCATAGCCCCGTATTCAGCTTCTGCACTACTCCTTGCCACCACTGTTTGTTTATTGCTCTTCCAAGTTACAAGATTGCCACCAAGGAAGGTACAATACCCTGTAGTTGATCTCCTGTCTGATAATAGAACCAGCCCAATCAGCATCTGTGTACCCTACTATCTCAAGGGTCCCTCCACTTCGGTATAGCAAACCACGACCTGGAGCACCCTTCAGGTACCTAACAATCCTCAGAACAGCTTCCCA
>NW_010729112.1:2980273-3010366 GCF_000365185.1 Nelumbo nucifera | reverse complement strand
TGGTACATAATTCTCACCATTCAGCTTGATGCATGTCATTTAAACACTTAGGTAGTCTGGAGAAAGTATGACACCTATTTTATTGTCATTCCCATCTCCAATCGAAGTCATCTTAATTATTTCACCTTCAAATATGCAACACAACCTCACACACTTTCACAAGACTTATCTTACAACACCACCAACTCCAACTTCTTCAAATGCACATTGCACATCAAATACTAAGGCTGAAATCACTCAGTCATCACATCAAACACCTGTACTGCACACTACAGAATCATTCACCCACCAAAATACAAGGGCCGAAGTCACTCAGTCATTACATCAAACACTTGTTCTACACATTGCATAATTGTTTACACACAAGGTCTAAGAGTTCACTTTTAAATATTCAGAATCATAGATACACCAATCAGCACGACACAACCACTACCACACCACTGCTGTCGTGAACTTTAGCAGTCGAGAACTTTTCTTTCAGCAAATATATGAGGTAAAATGAAGAAGAACACGATTGATACGCATATCAGTCACTCCAAACAAATTTTGAAGCAAAACACAGCATTCACAGTCCCTTACGTGGGCAAAAGACAGCAGTGTTCATACCTGTCCACATACAGCCCTCTTCGTACACTGAATAGAGGGTGTTTAGTACACCACTTCAACGACCGGAGGCATTCTCACCTCCAAGACCACAAAACGACAGCTCCTTTTCAGCCCCTTGTCGAACTTCCACTCAGGTCAGCTGAAGAATGAAGATGGCTGTAATAGTTGGCGGCGAACCCAAAAAGAAGACAGTGGCAAGAAAGAATGAGAAAAAAAAAAAGAGGAAAACAAGACTTTACAGCTCTGATACCATGTTGAAGTAGAGAAGAAGAAGGGTTCAGCCAGACTAGAGAAAAGGAAAAGTCACCTCTCCCTAGCCGACCCATTTGTATTTATTCCAAATAATAGAATTACAAGAAAAACCATATTGTCCCTCATGAGAGATGGGACACAACTTAAACTTAGATAAAATACACCTTTCACTCTCAAACAGATAAACCAAAATGACCAAAATACCCCTGATTCGAGTATTCTAACATAACCGAACCGAAAATTCCGGTTATTTTGGTTAAAACTGAATTTTAATAATATATACTTTATTATATATATAATAATGTATATTATATATTAAATATTATAAAATATATATTATGAAATCGAATTTCAGTATATTATATATTAATATATAAATATATAATATATTATATATTATATATTACATATTACATATTATATATTATATATAATAATAAAAGTTCGGTTAATTCAGATAACCGAAATTCTAATTCCAAAAACCAAAACCAAAAATCGAAGTAACCAAAAACCGAAATAACCGAACCGATTTAACCAAAAACTGAAAAAAACCGAAACCAAAATTTTCGGTTCGGTTATTCGGTTTTAACCGAATAATGCTCACCCCTAATTGGGCCTCTCTTTCATCCAACTCTTCTATCCTGGAGATTAGATTCACTTTTTGCCCCTCAAGTCTTCCAAAGTGTTCCTTGTTCCAATCTTTTATTTTGGCTCTTAACCTCTGCAGTTTCTTGTAAAATCTTACCCCTTCCCATTTTATCCCCCACAATTCCTCATTCCACCAAAGCTTTACTTTATTCACAAAGTCCGGGTGGGTTAGCAACATATTTTCAAACCTAAAAGGTCTAGGTCCACTGGTAAAGTCTTCCACACCTATTCTTATAGGACAATGATCCAAAGTTACCCTAGGCAAAGCTCTAGACACCAAGTTTCCCCAATAGTTCTCCCAATCAACATTAAAGATAAATCTATCCAATTTCAACCACAAGGGAATTTCCTGTAAATTAGACCAAGTAAATCGAGCTTGTAGTAACGGGATCTCCTTTAACCCACAATCAGCAATAAAGCTATTAAACTTTCTCATGCTAGTTGTGATGGTTTGTTGGAAGCTACCATGTTTTACCTACTGATGACAAAATTCAATCGAAAGGCAATCAAGTGAGCAGATGTTGGTGTTGTACATTGTACTAATTGAACAAATGAAATCCCTACATCATCTCTTTATAGGGATTGAAATGGGTACTGCTCCTTGGTCTTATTTTACAATCATTTTTGAGGTCTAATATTCAGCTTGATTATTCAATCTACTTCAGACTTTAGAAATGGTTCCATCAAGTTTGATGTGCTTAGTCATATTTTAGTTCTAAATTGACTAAATACAACATCGTAATTATTAGGACTCAGTAAAATACAGAAATAACATTGATATCCAAAAAAATTTGTTGGTTCGGATGTCTTAATTTGTATGTTTATCCTTGTTGGGTCTTAAGTCATTAGTTATTGGGCCTTAGTTACTGGGCCTAATCTTATTTAGTGTTTATTTGACTAGGTGTCCCTCCACTAATCAGGGGCATTCTAGTCTATTTATGTAACATTATGTAATGTTGTTATATATAATAGATTAGGGCTGGCTGAGAACTAATTCTGCCGCCCATCTCATATCTTCTTCTTCTTCTTCTTCTTCTTCTTCTTCTTCTTCTCTCATTCGACAGTTCTATTTCAGCAAGCAAAATTGAAACAAAGTGATTCAAAAAAAATTAAGTAAAATGGTGGGAAGAAAAAGAACAAGATCAATTTGGCAAACTTGTCCAGAATTTAAGGCACCGCATTCAGAGGAATATCATGTCTATTATGCATTTACAGAGAGAGAAATTAGTACTATTCCATTTATTGTAATTAAGGCAACCACTGACCTGTTCAGTGTAAGGCAAATACTTTCCGTCAAATGTCACGACTACACGATCCTTCCCATCCATACCTTTAACTTTGTCAACGGAACAGTAGAAATCTATAGCTGACATTCTAAACAAAGATAGAACAAATTTATTGATCAAATGAATATAGATTTTACTAACTCACAAGAAAGATTTGAATTAATCAGAAAAGAATTGAGAGGCATAAAGTTATATGCTTACCTGAAAAATTAACCATGATTTCAATTACCAGTTGACTAACAGTAGGAGATCAGAATCCAGAGTGCACATCCAGAGAAAGAAAATGACAGGAAACAAAGCATGCAAGTGATTGGATCAGATACAGAGTTTCATCTGAACTTAACCTGTCTAAAGCCCTGATTGTCCCTTGCAAAGGAAACTTACCAATGAGACCATTCACTCTCTTACCTCCTTAAAGCCTATAAGAAGCTAACATATCCCACTAGCAGGATGTCTCAAACACTTGAATACCAAAGACAACTTCCAATATCAACATAATTCTTTTTTTTTTTTTTGGTAATAATATCAAGATAACTCTGAAGTTACCAAACACCTACTTTATAATTGTGTAATGATGAACAACAACCAATCTTCAATTTCCTCAGCTAAGAGACATTAAATACTACTAGAAACCAATTTGTGCCCTGGACCAAACATTCTCTAATCTGGAAATTTTTATCACTGAGGTCAGTTATGTATAGTGCACTCACTGATGCCATGCCATTTACCTCCTTACTCCTTTGGACTTCTCAACTGCTTGGTGTCTGTAATTTAATTTATGATATTCTTTAATGGTATTGTCCACTCCAGATTGCTCTGTTCAGCATTGGGATAATGGCTTTTATATTCTTTATATTCTCTAATGGTAATGATAGAGAAATATCCAAAATGTTTCACTGGAAAAAAATAGAAACAAGGACCTCCATATTTGAAAGCAATGAGATACCAAAAGGACATCATGTGGTCTTCTTATTAAACAGACACTTACCAATTGTATATTATTTCTATAGCATAGGTAAGCTCTGCTGTTCAACTTTAAGGATATGGCTCTATTTCATGTAACTGCATTTGGGTCTGTTAAGAGATTTTGGACTTCATAAATACAATTCTATCACTGTTGTTGTAGCAAAACTCACTTTTGCAATTAAACTTATAGAATGCTCTATGAGTCACATAATTGTCTTAGAGTTTACTACTAAAGTTTATAAGTCACATGTTAATCATCTTAGAAATCTGTGGTTTTTCTAATGCTGCTGTTGTCCATGACTTTTCTAATGCTGCTGTGACTTTTGGATTATCTTGGGTCATGCCAGGCAGCATTTCAGATTTGATTAAAAACCTGCCAAAGACATGTCTTCAAAAAGGGGGTGGAGTGGGGTGTATTCTTTCCAATGTCATTCGATTCGTCATTTGCTGTTCTATTTGGAATGAATGAAAGACATGTTTTCTTTTGAAAACAATAAGTGTTCAGAGGAAGCGGCTACAGAAAAAAAGATGGATTTAACCTACCATAATACCGGAAAGACAGCATACCAGAATAACTTGCAACCAATCAACTGGTATCATAAGAGTCGTAACCAATCAGGTGATATTTATCAAAATTCTTGGGGGATTTTTATTGGCCAAAGCCCTTCCAGTATCATGTCTTTCTGGCAGCAACCACGGGGGATTCTTGGGGGATTTCAGCATAACCACATTGCTGAAATAAGTATATTTGTGCTATCTCACTTAACTCTATAGAAAATTTTGCATGTCAATAACCCACTTAACTGAACAAGATATTTTGTACAGAGAGCAGCAACCATGAGAGGATAATGTTTCCACTAGGCAATAAGATCTAGTAAGACTTGGGTATGGTTATATATAGCTATTTTTTTGTCTATGTGAAATTCGCAGTTAAATTCCAGTCCACATGCATAACAAGCAAAAGACACGGCAGAATGCATGACATGAACGCCTGAACGGTATAATGCTAGGGAAGCTTTTAATGATAATAACAGTGTACACAAAACAGATTTCTAGCACGGAATTCATTCCCTTTGATGTTACATTCCACTGCAATTTGAAGCTTTGAGCAATAGGAGACAATATAAGAATCAGAAGACACAGGCGCATAATTTTTCAGAGAGTGGATTCTTTATATTGAATTCAATTAACCGAGTCTTAATTAGGTAGAAAGATAGAAACAAACATAGAATTTGCAACTTACATGCCATCACCAAACTCCTCGTTGATAATTTCCTTAATGCTCTCGCCGAAATGCATAACAGCTTCATTCAATCTACAACGCCAATAAAATGATTAGAAAAAATATTGAAGTCTTGAGGGAAGCATCAACAGAAAGCTCAAGCATGAGTACAGAAGCAGTTCAAATTTTCCCTTCAACCAATCAAAAAGGATGGTCTGGTATTGAGAGAAGAAAACCGGAAAACGCATGTAAAGACTACCCAGATGGGGATTAACAATAAAGGACGAAGCATCAACATATAGCATAAGAAGGAAATACTTAAAACCCACCTGTAGATAGTGGGTTCTTGGATCAAATTAGGGTCGTAGGACCTCATGGGAGGTCTCATCATCTCATCCACGAGGTCATCGGTTAGCTCGGGCAGGGATGCTCGCAATTTGAGGGCAGTTTCAGGCTTGAGATGAGCCTGCCTTCTCAAGAGCTGAGCAACGTAGACGTTCGTAAGACCCGTTTCCTGTGCAATCTGACCGAACGTTTTGCCAGACCTCTGTTTCACGCCGAGGAGTCGATTGACGACACTTGCTTTGCTGCTGCTCTCTTCCATTGTCGGCGGAGAATCAACCAAGAACAAGAAAGAAAGAATTTCGCTGCTATCTTCTAATCTCCTGGAATTCAGCTTTCAGGTTACAGCATGCGCAGAGAATGCAGGAAGGGAGGGAGGAGGAGGAGTCAAGAACTGCTCCACTTTTCTCTTTGCTGCACTTACGTACACTTCTATTGAGCAGGTGACAGATGTCCTCCTAAGATTGTGCTTCGCTTCGTATGAATAGGGCTTATCTTAATTCTTGACACGTGGAATTGTTAAATTAGTGGCGAATTTGAAAGCCACGAGGCCCACGAATCATGATTGACTGACTCTGACAGTCTGACTTTGCTTGATGGACTTGAGCTGGGCCAAGAATCTTCAATTTGGTGGACTTTGGCCCACAATCAAATGGGTTTGTCACTAGACTGACTTTGCTTGAAAGTTGAATATAGACATATTATATAGCTACTTGGTCCATGGGCTGGACTGGGCTTGGGATAAATACGATAACGAATTTACGATCCAGCGTCAACCAGCTCATGGATTGGAGAGTGGAAACGGTCAAGTGTTCACGATAGCAAATGCCCCGTAATGTCGCGCACGTTAGCAAAATCTCCAGCCGATTTAAGCGGCGAGGCGGGAGTTGGGAAAAACGCGCGGAATTCGAATGTCATATCGAAACAGGGAAACAATCAAAACTAGCGCGGGCAACATTCATCGAGTGGAAACGTGGGCAGATCTCAGCCGTTAATATGACCGTTGGTTTTCGAGGATAGATCAGTCAACAAATCGAAATGCAAATCTCTCCCGCGGAAATCCGAAAAGAGACGCGCCACGCGCCACTCTCTCTTTACCTTGCTTTGTAGATGAAGCCTTTTTAATTAATAATTACAGAACCAACCGATAGCCGCTAGCTCGCCGCCTCTTTCTTCTGGTATTCTATCTCCCAGTCTCTGGCTCTTCTCGCCATCTCCTCTCCCTGCGACAACTGAGCCAGTCATGGCGGACTCTCTGAACTACAGTCGTTTCTTCAATCCATGGGTACTTCACTTCCAGAAGATGGGTTTGGAGCTCAAATGCCCTCTCTGGTATGATTTCAAGATTTCAATTCTTCTTTTGAGTAACTATGGTATAAGTAGTTCATATTCTTACACATCTAGATATATTAATTTCTTGTTTCGCTTGTGTTTGCAGCTTAAATTTGCTGAACCGGCCGATATTGATGCCCTGCAATCACATATTCTGCAGGTATTTCTTCTATACGAAAARTCTCCTTGTAAACCAAAATTGGGTATCTATGATATGTGTGTTAATTTTCGTTTTTCTTTGGTTTCAATATTCTAATCTGCGTATCGATTGATATTTTTGCAGCTCTTGCATTCCAAGATCCACGGATGCTGGTTTGCACTGCCCCGTCTGTAAATCGCCATATGCTGATGAAGGTAGAGTTGCTGAGCATTTCGATTAAGCTCAAAGTTTTGAAAACATGTTGTTTTAAGATTTGCTTACTGAAGCAAGTGAATTTCTTTTTTTTCAGATTTAAGATCTGCTTCTCACATGGAAAATATAGTAAACGTCTATAGAAGTATGGATGATGCGTTTAGGGCTAGTCTCTCCCATTGGTCCTCTCAAGTTGTTCAGCCGGGTACTAAAGCTTTCACTTTTATTTGGAAACTGTTGCTTAGAAATTAGAACTACCCTGCATCCAGGTCCATTTCTTTATCGTTTTTTACATTTCAATCTCTGTAGATGTGCGGAAGCCTTCCGATGGATGCCCGGCTTCAGATAAAACAGATAGGGGCGACAAGTTGAGGAAGGAACCAGCTGAAACAATCCGAAGGGGAAGCAATGGACAATCGTCTATAGCTTCATTATCTCCTAATAAACGAACTCATGTGTCTCCCCATCATTCAGAAATCAAAGCCGAAAAATCTCGCGATTGTGTGGTTAGGAGCTTCAATAGGAAAGATGCATCATTGACCCACGAAGATACTGCTGCATCGTTACGGTTCTGTCAGTTCAGAGGCAGACAGCGGGAAGAGGGACAAACCCAAGAAATGGATCTGAATCAGGTTGCACCGACGTCACCTGAGAGCCTTCCATCCTTTGGCGATGCTAAGGATTCTGATGATGACAGTTCAGCACAGTTCAGCAAGCATGTAAGTTTTCATTCAATTGAAGCTTTTGGGTTGTTGGAAAACGTTTGCTTCTATGTTACTTTCTTTGTTTCTTATGCTTGAATTCACCACCTCTTCAGGGTACTGAAAAAATGCGAGAAGATGTTACAAGACCCGAAATAGACATGGGACTGCCTAATCACGCTAAAGATTATGGCAGAGAGTCAAAGAGAAAAAAGTTGAACTACGGACATCATGATGATGCTGTACAGTGTTTGAAATTTGAAAATATTTCTAATTCCAAATCTCAAGTTAAAGATGAAGGACCTGTTTCCAGTCCACAACCACCTGCTGCTTCAGAGAGGTTGGATGCAAGCTCATCTGCAGTCTGTGCATTTTGCCAGTCTTCTAGAACTTCGCAGGTATAATAATATGTTTTGGTTTTTCCTTTGGGTTTGTTGTTCAACTTAAACCTCCATAAATAAGATCATACTTGTATGAATACTCAAACTTGTGTGTGTTGTTTTATTGGAACCAGTTTTGTTTTCTTTGTAATCACACTCTTTTCTCAGCTTGTTCCATTCCAAAATATGATTCCATTTTTTTCCCTGAACTTACTTCACTTTCCTTTGGTTTCAATATGTTCTTCCAGTATGTTGGGCCAATGTTGCATTATGCCAATGGTGTGCCAGTAGCAGCAGATGACACAAAGCATTCCAACGTCATTCATGCACACAGAAAATGCATTGAGTGGTATGCTTCAAATTAGAATTTGTTATGGAGTAAGAAATATATATGATATAATTGCATTCATTGTTTCCGTTAATTTTATCATTTTTACTATTATCATTATTGCTATAAGTTGTTAATATTTGCTTATTGACATTTTGTTTCACTAAGAGATGGATCTGTATTTTGATGTTTGCGGTATACAGGGCACCACAAGCGTATTATGAGGATGAAAATGCTAGGAATCTAGAGTCAGAAGTAGCAAGAGGTGCAAAGCTCAAGTGCAGTGTTTGTGGTCTCAAAGGGGCAGCTCTTGGTTGTTATGCAAAATCCTGCAGAAAAACTTTTCATGTTCCTTGTGCAGTGAATACTCCAGGTTGCCGGTGGGATGGTGTAAGTTATCTACTTCTTTTGGAGGCTATAGGACTTTCTATTTTTTATCTTCTTTTTCCCACCTTTTTTCTTTTCTCATGAGTAGTTTCATCTTTCTTGCCTCTGAAATTTGAGTTTGAGATATTTATAATATGGGAATTGTTGCATTGTCACAGGATAATTATCTGATGTTTTGCCCAGCTCATTCTTCCTTCAAGTTTCCAAGTGAAAAGTCAAAGTCACGAAAGGCCATTAAAGCATGTGATCCTTGGGCTGATGAAGGGTAAAACTCACTGTCACAATTCTTAACTGTCTGTTCATGTTTTTTTTTTATTTTTTGGTGGAAAAGCTATTTTTCAGAGTTTTCTTTTTTGGTAGTGCTTTGAGAATTATGGTACTCATGAACTATGTCTTAATTTTAAACCGATCATTTAACAAAAAGAACTTTGTTTCTGGATTCCTTTAATAACGTGATGTTACTGATTTAAATATGAGGAATATTTTCTAGGCTTTATGTTCATAAGGATAGGAGAGCTCATATATAGGGATGGCAATTTCAATCATCTGTCTCCTAATAATGATAGGGTGGTTTTTTTGTATTGCTTGAAAGAAGAATTTTGGGACAGGGACGGGTTTTGGGATTCTATAACCAGTATGGATACGGGTAGAATACAGTATTAGGCTAAAACCCAACCCTCCACAACTGGCATATTGTTGGAAGAATATGAGCTTTATGTATTGTGTGTTGAATTTATTAATATTTTGGCTTTTATGTAAATGATAATTGATATTTTGTTATGTGTTTTTTACATGTCTTAATAAAATAATTGGAAAGTTTGATGTTTGATCATGTTATTTTACTTATTTATTGCTTATATATAACATAAAATAATAGGAAATTATATGTGAATTTTAAACCCAACCTTCTCTATCCTTAAATGCAAGGAGGGTAGGGTTGGGGAGGGTTTTTCATTTTCACATGTGGGGAGGGTTTTGGGAAAGGCACAGGTTGAGAGGCTTAAGGAGGGGGGTAGGGTCTAGAATTTACAAAGCCCTCCCTAAACCCACCTTGTTGCCATCCCTACTCGTATATGTATAATATTGTTAGAATTTTCCTAAAATATGAGAACTTGTAAAGTTCTTTATCCTCTCACTGCATTTCCACTAGGTGCAGTTTGATTAGAGTTTATTGTATGTTACCTTTTTCTCAAGTTCAATTCATGCCAATTGATCGTAGTGCCAATCTACTCATATTGATTGAGTTCATCAATGTTCTAGTCTCATGCCTTAAAATACAGATGATGTGCATTTTAAGGCATGTTCCTTGCTTGAACCAGGGTGATGCCCCTTTCAAAAGGAGTATGGGCTATGATGGCCTGGCCCTGGGCACATTCCTTTGTAAGATTGTTTCTTGGTTATTTTGTATGGCCTGGCCCTGGGCACATTCCTTTGTAAGATTGTTTCTTGGTTATTTTGTATGGCCTGGCCCTGGGCACATTCCTTTGTAAGATTGTTTCTTGGTTATTTTGTATGCATTTTTATATGATTTACACCTTTATGATGGTCTATTAATCTCTAAGGTTTCTTCCATTGGTGGTACTAGCAGTGGTTTATCAACTTTTAAAAGAAAAAGAAAACAAAAACTTTTTGAATACTGAGACCCTAGTTATTGTGGATATGAATTTAGATAGGGTATTTCCACTTTAAGAAGCARCAAGAATACAAATGATCTTTGATCCCTAACACTTAAATAGAATAAATTGTGACCAAAGTTACAAAACCAACCCCCCTATGTATACAGGCTAAAAGTTCAAGTTTGGGATGCTTAGGCCCCAAAATCCCAAGGAATGCATGCAGGAAGTCTAACATCACACCAGCTATTTAAAGYAATGCAACTAGAAGATGGTCTAATGTTTTCCTTTTTTAGATAAATAGCCATGGGAGTTTCATTGAACAATCTCCATATTACTCAAAAAGTGTAGCAGGCCAATAAAGTACAAGCCCATTTGGTTCAGAACTGTAACACTTTGATTACAAAATAAATCCTGGCCTGGGTTCACCTCATTCCATCCTTTTCCTAACATCACCTAGTTTTGCTGAATGCAGCTGCAAAACCATTGGCACCCCTAGGACCCATTTGAATGACCTATTCAAATTTCTGCCTATATTAAGTGTCTGCCTCATTAAAGACCTGATTTCCCAATGAATCTAAGCACTAACCTTCCTCCATGAGATTATAGTTTGACAATCACTCTRAACTCTATTCTCAGACCATCCTTTTGAAGCAGCCATTATCAGTCCTTGGGTCAAAGCCAACAGTTCTGCTTGTATAGAGTTGCTGATACCTATTGGGCTGGGAAAACTGAGAAGAGTGGAGCCTTTAGGATCTCTGATTACCCCACCCATGCCTGACCTTCCTGAATTGTCAAGACTACATCTGTCAAAATTGGGTTTAAGCCATTTATCAAAAAAAAGGGTTTAAGCCTTCCTCTTCCTGGTGCTTTCCATTGATTATTCCTTTGCTGTCTCTAGCTTTGGTATCCAACAACTATTAGTCATCCCCTCAGTTATTGATACTCACCCCTTAAGTTCAATCACACTAAGGCCGAATGAGCAATTCTTACAATAGTGAGATCAATAAAGTGACTAAACCCATTTTCTGTCTTCAAAAATTCTTGAATTTCTTTCTCCTACAAGGCTCACAACACTTATGTATGTATACACAGCTATAATATCTTGCCATCTTGTGAACAAGACTGAGTGGTCAATTTTTTAGGATTTTCTCCCAGTGGCAGTCCCAATAGGTATCAGTGGCAGTCCCAAATAGTTGAGAGGCAAAGATTTAATCTCACATCCCAAGGTTATAGTGCAATCCTTTATTTTTCCTAGAAGATGGTCAAATACTTTGGGTTTCATATGTTTGAATTGTCGACTGTTTGAAGCACTTTGGTATTGTCTATGTTTACTTCCTTGTTTACTTGAACTTTCACTTTGAATTTCTTTTTTATGCTTTTGTATTTTGATTTGGCCTAATAACCTTTTTAAAACCATTTAACGTCTTTTAAATTTCAGGTTTTCATATTATATGTATTAGTTCTTTTATTTATTTATTTATTTATTTTGAAATGTCGTGCTTGCATCATTTGGGTGCATACTTTGTCTTGCATCTTGTGCCTCAGGTGCTAAAAGGCCTCTGCTTTTTGTGGCTTTCACTTCTAAAACATTGCTTCCTCCTTGTTTCAAGAGTTTCTCGAAAGATTGTTATAGAGCCAACCTTTCCCTATAACTCCTTATATGCTACCTCCCTCCCCTTGTTTGAAAATAGCAAATACTAAAAAAGAGAAACGGGATGAAGATACCTTAGCAACATAGACAGCTGATAAGGGAAATTTTTAGCTTAATAAGGGAGGTGGGTGTTTGTTTTAAGTGGGTAAGGAGATCGGCTAATGATTTAGATGATACCATAGCAAAACAAGGGACTCTAAGGGAGAGTTTGTACTGGGCAATGCTGTTACCGTTTCTGATAAAAAAAAAAGCAGGATGAAGATCTAATCCTTGTTTTGTCAGAAAGATGTGGCCCTTCAGAGATAGTATACAACTGCTCTCTCTTCTCTTCATTCTGTCGATACATCATCCCTAGGATAGAGAGTCTATGTGGATGATGATATAAACATGTGCATGGACCACGTCCTTTTGTTTTTGTTATTGCCAAACTGGTGTATGTATGTTTTTTGTTAAAATAACATTGAATATCTACAATTGAGGTATATTTGCTTCTATTAGTTATAAATAGAAAAATGTCCATTTCTTAGCTCATAATTGCATGGAGGCTTTGGTATATTCGCTTCTATTCTCCATAAAATCTGAATCTTGTACCCAAATTGTATGTGTTTGAAGCCCTTTTTGGTTTTTCATTTCTTAGATGTATCATCTGATATTTGCATTATTTACCATATATTGCCAGGGATAGTAATCAAGCTAACAGATCCTGGGTCACTTCAGCTGATACGTGTAAAAGGCTGGTTCTATGTGGTTCTGCTCTTTCTGTTGGAGAGAAGGTAAGTTGGTTTAAGCCCTTGGTTTATGGTTTGGTGCAGAACTGTCTTGTGATGGTGTATTTCTCATAACCTGAACCAATTTGTCTGTTTACTATTTTGCAGAATCTCTTGAACAAGTTTGCAAGAATTACTGGTGCAACTGTTTCTAAGATTTGGATACCAAATGTCACTCATGTCATTGCAGCCACAGATGAGATAGGTGCTTGCAGCAGGACACTAAAAGTACTAATGGCAATCCTAAATGGGAGATGGATACTAAATATTGATTGTAAGCCTCAATTTGCTTGTCATAATGCATTATTGTTACTAGTGTATTAAGGTTTAATTATGTCTTTTTCTTCTCTTTCTTTTCATTTCTCTTTCATCGTATAAGTTGGTATTTTTTCTTTTATGCTAATGTCATTCATGATCCTGGTGGCAGGGATAAAAGCATGCATGGAAGCTATGGATCTTGTAGATGAAGAGCCTTACGAAGTGAACCGGGATATTCATGGCTGTTGTGATGGCCCCAAAAATGGCAGGCTCAGAGTCGTGGATAATGTATACTCCCTCACACATGCATACATGCATGCACAAATACAACACAGACATGAATAAGTACATAATGCAGGCACAGGACATAGCTATCAAGGATTAATAATATTTGTATTTCTTGTGCAGGCCCCAAAGCTCTTTCATGGGCTAAAGTTCTGTTTCAGTGGTGATTTTGTTCCCTCTTACAAGGGATACTTGGAGGATTTGGTGAAGGCTGCAGGGGGTACTCTCCTGGAGGACAAGGTCAGCTCAGTCTCGCAAGGTAGTGATGCACTTGCAACTCCAATAACCTTGGTTGTGTACAGCCTTGATCCTCCACAGACTTGCAATTTAAGCGAGTTTTCTGTTATCGACAAAAGGTGCAGGGAAGCAGAAAATTTGGCTGCTGAAATTGGTGCTAAAGTCATTGGTCATACATGGCTTTTGGAATCGATCGCTGCCTGTAAATTACAATCCATTGACTTGCTATAGACTGTTTTAGAATCAACTTGTTTAACTGGTCGACAACCGGCCATGTGTAATCTGTTTCTTCAGACCTCCAGCTTCATCTTTTGTTTTTTGTTATAAATTAGAATGTAGAAGCCTTGTAATTGGGTTGATTGGCAAATAGTGAAGATATCTGGTTTGCTTCTAGAGAAGCTCACCGCCTAACTTTTAGCCCTGGAACAAACGAAAAGCACATCTAGGCTTTTTTCCATTGTACAAGTTAAATTAAATGTTGTAATGCAGGGTTTCTTTGGTATTACTTTCAGAGTTCAGCATGTATTTTGTTTTCATGATAAGCTTGTTTTATCTCTGTTTATTGCACAAGACCTAAATGCTGGCTTTTATTGTAACAATAACGGATAATCTAAAACTGTAATTAATGCGACTGACCTTTTATTCTACTGGATGTAGAATGCCAACCCTTGAAGCAGGTGAAAATTGTTCTAGATACTAAACGGTTTTTGTAACCTCCCAGCTATAAGATATTAAGAAGTAACTTGAAAGTTAAAACTGTTCACTACCATGTCTGAATTCTGATTGACCCCAACTCGTGTCTGATTCCCAAGTGCAATTGAAGGCAGTTTGTGCGGGTTTAGGGCGGAGGAGATTTGGCCGGAAAATGATTTGAGTTGAGAATCTTGAGATGATTTTAATGTCGGGCAAAAGATAAATAAATTCCGTTGCCGGGACTCGAACCCGGGTCTCTCGGGTGAGAGCCGAGTATCCTAACCAACTAGACTACAACGGAATTGTGCAAGAGATTTTAAAACTTCATATTTTAACTATGTACATTTGAATCTTCCACTGACAATGATGTCACTTTCTTCTTCCGTAGGTTTTATTATGTTGCTGCATTTCTATCTTTGAGTTGGGAGAAAATGGAAATGTGGATGCTTTTATAGGTTCTTGTACTTGGTATTTTGTCGCTACATTTATGTTTTGTCAATTTATTTAGATGTAAACCCGACGTTGGCAGTCTGACTTAAACGTATACGTTTGGTTGGGCGAATTTAACTTCAAATAGTGACCTCAAATTTTGCATTGGGTTTTGGGGGAGGCGTAAAACAAGACGGCGTTGTATTTGAGTAGTTGGGGATGCATCTCTAGTTCAAACTTCAAATATCCTATGTGGTGCCCATTCATCTTTTAAGTGTTTAATATTGAATTTGGGAGTGCTTAAAAATAAGTGATTATTTGAATAAGTACTTATCTTGGCAACAACCACACCGAGTGGCAGATTCGGGATGTTTGATTAGTGGGGGCCAAATATTATCATAACATTTGAGTAATTAAATAAAAAATTGAGATCAAAATATTTTCACTCAAAACATTTTAAGAGAAATAAATATATCTCATAATTGATAAAAAATCTAAGATAAATAGATAAATCTCACCCTTTTGAAAATAATATATATATATATATCACAAAATTAGCAAACCCCTTAACAACATCAATTTTCTAAGAGAAACAACCATTAAAAAAGAAATTATAAAAGTAAAAGTAATTTTAAATATCTCACTAATGCAAAGAAAAAATAATAATATATTTAGAAATATAAAAATAGATGTAATATTAAATAGATAAAAGTATAATCATATAAAAAAATAACATATAACAAATAAGAATTTATACGAATAATATTATTATCAACAAGTTCCAATCAAGGGGAAAATAAAGGTGATCAACCATATAAATTATTTCATTTGGGAAAATCAGAGCCAATATTAAGTCAATAATAGAATAAGTAATCTAAGTATCTAACCATATAAAATTTTCATTAGCCAAAAACAAATGAAAATTTGAATGGGAATTTATGACATACATCTTTTGTTTTTTGTTTGATAAAACAAAAAATAACTTCTTGTAATTTGTACATAGCTTCATAACAAATAACTTAGATAGTATCAAAACTAGTGCCTATGCACCTTGAAACACTAAAACCCAAATGCGAAAACTTGAAAAAGATAATAGATGGTTTGTATGGCCCCTTAGCTTTTAGGGGTAATGCTTGTCAATGTCTATAATCTACAATAAAAAGAGGATAATAACAATGTTACGTCAAAAAGCTTGATTACACTTTCCCTTTTTATAGAGATGCAAATGAATCAGATCGGATTCAAATCAGGGTATTATCTTAATCCAATCTGATAAATTATAGGTCCAATTCAAATGGATTGAATAGCTTGTGAGAAGCTCGGCTCGTGGCCACCCCTAGGTGCACATGTATGTTTATTATTGCTAAAATAATATATTTGAATTATAATAAAGTGAATTTCAAATTTCAAGTATGAAAATTAATACACAAAAATAATAATGACTTAATTCTCCATCGATTTATAAACCCAACTTTAGCGTATAATCAAACAATTAAGATTATAAGCTAATCATTAGGGTGGGGACCAAGCTAAATTGAACCAAACAATTGAGATTGAAGTTGTGAAGGTTTACTCAATATGATAAACTACTCATAATCTGCCATGCTTTACATGGTTAGACGAAAAAAATATGATTGAAGATATAAATAACCCAATGGATGTTAATAGAAAACAATCACCCAATACAATCAACTTTAAAGCTCATCAACTACTAAAATCAATAAACATTGGTGCAGAGAACAAGTAAAAGAGGCGTTACCATCAACCGGATCTATTCTTAGGACCTTTGAGCTAAATTGTCTTGAAATTGAAGAATTGCTAGAGCATCTTTTTGTTCTACCATGCGTGTGTCAACAACTTGAAGTCTGTCATTGAATCAACATATCATAATCCTCAGTCATGATATCTAACTTGTGTTCTGAACAAAACACCATCCTCCTATGCCTCCTAAAATAGAACAAAAATTCACAGAAATTGTTAAGAAATTGAAAATGCTTACTAACACCCTAAAAATGCCATAAGAAAACCATTATTTTGTTATCCAATAATCTGATAATTTATAATTATGCTAATTCCAACGATTATTATTATTAGAAATTACTGAAAAATATTTAAATTTTGTTATTCAAAACCATTATTATTTACTATTTTTTACTCAATAGTTTTGTAATTTTATAATTATGGTAAATCCAGTAATTTTCTTATTAAAAATTACAATTATTGATAATAAAATAATAATAACACTAATTTTAAAACTAAAATTATCATTATGTTATTCTCAATTTGTTCTCTTTATCTATTTTCATTAAGGGTAATTATGAAAAAGTCAGTAATAATAACAATAATTATTGAATAATAATAGGTGTTATTAAATAATAATAGTAATTACAATAATTTCAAATATGATAGTTACATAGTAATAACAATTATAGTTGTCCCTTAGAAACTATTGAAATTATCAGTAATTTTACAAATTAATTAGTTATTGAGCTACCATAAATAGTGGTCAACCAAATGATTTTTAGTTATCATGCATTTTTATAAATACTTTAATATTTTATTTGGTTTATAATATGGTCTTTACAAAAGAAATTCTCTCATTTAGCTACACAATGTCATAAACAACTCAAGTAAGCTTTTCAATGCATTTGATGATGACAGAACATAATTTTAATAAAATGTTGATTTTAAGTGGTATATTCAATTATTAATTGGATCAAATTTAGTTTTACCTCGTTACAATTTGATAAAAGTTCAATATATACTAATAACTATGAAAGCTTATTTAATTAATATTTTGGTATATTCATATCCATGCGTGTTCTTTTTTGGGGGTAGGTAAATGAGCCACAGAAAGGGGGCAGCCCTCCCCATACCCATGAAGCTGGCAACSTTGTGCAAGTGAGACTCAATCCTAGAAAAAATATAGGGGCTTCTTCAACTATATATTGTGGCAATTCTACTTACATCCATATGGGATTTGATCTATTCCATTATTTTATGTATTCACTTTTTACATAATTTTGGTGTGATCAGATCAGCTGCCCACAGAGCGTGTCCCATAGGTGTTTCACAACCCATCTCTTCATGCATTGGGGAACATCTCTCGTGCTTGTCATGGGAAGGTATTCCCAATGTACGAATGTGATGGGCTGTGGGGCACACTCCGTTGGCAGCTGATCCTGTCCCCATTTTTTATGTTATGTTTTTGTATCATATATAAATATTGTAAAATGATTCATATAATATATTATACTATTTAAAATCAAAGGCACATAGCCAAGTTCAGCCCATGATCACCCCTAAGGAAATGAATAGAATGAACACTAAAGAGGATTGTCATTAATAATATGGAATAAATAATATAAGGGAGAACAATTTATCTAGATTCCGATACAATTTGTTCCATATCTCCAAAAAATTGGCTTGGGTTTTGTTTTGTAGGAACTAAGGTTCTTGATCAGTGAAGTTTTGATGCTTTGTTTGAGCAAAATAGTGATGAAGTTATCTAAAATTTTGCATATTCCAATAAAATTCAAAGTGCCATTTATCATGTATATATAACATATTTAATATATAATAAGATATAATATTCAATTATATTTACTCTATGTAAACCTTATTATAACTTAAAGTTTCATTACACACCATATAGAAACTAAAAGCAAAATGGTTACGGACAGAGCACCCATCTTGCTTCAAATGGAATCTTAGTGTACGAGGATTTTATGAGACTTTGTGAAATATTTTGATATTTCGGCACCAATGGTGAATGTGAATGCTCATGACAGTTGCTAATTATAAGAGTATCATTATTTGTCACATTGAATTCTTAACTAATTACAAGAATGCCACTGTTTGTCACCTACAATGATTGCCTCTTTTTTAGTTGTGCATATGGCATTGAGTTTTCATGTAATTACAAGAGTGCCATCATTTGTTGCATCGAGTTTTTTAATAATTATAAGAGTGCCATAAAAAATAATTACAATGATATATTGTCCTGATTCTTGTCGTGTTGAAACCGGTTCCACCCAGCCCCAAAACTGATTTCAATATATAAATGTATAATATATTAAATAAATTAATCTATCTATCTATATATATATATATATATATATATATATATATATTAAAATTGGTTTGTCCATGTCAACATGTCTTTCATTTCAAAGAAGTTATTTATCTATTTTATCTATTTTTTGTATTTTTTTATTTTCTTTTGTTCTAAAAATATATAAAATAGTAATCATTGCTTATCTTGATTAGAGAGAGAGAATATTAATAATATGAATAGGTTGAGGTTAAACAATCAAAAAAAATATTAATTTAAAAATCCACTAAACTTTCACTAAAAATAAATATTAACAAAACTTAGTAAATATTAAAATGCGTTTCAATTCCACTTAAAATTCAAACTTAATAAACACTAATGAAAATAAGAAACTTAAATATAAAAATATTAATTGAGAGTTTTAAGCTTTTAATAATATTATTAGATAACATATGAGTTGCGACTTTTATTGTTCATAATGAACTCTATAAAATGATAAAAAATAATGAAAATTTAAAATGCAAAACCCATTTTATTAATAATATTTTATTGCAAAAATTACTAAATAATAATGAAAAATACCAATCATTAATTAAAACTAAGAAATTTAAATATAAAAATATTAATTGATAGTTTTAATAATATTATTAGATAACTTTATATTAATGCATTTTCAACTAATTAATAATTTTTATGAGTTGAGATCTTTATTATGCATCATGAACTCATTAAAAATGATAAAAATTAAAAAAAATTAAAATGTAGAACATGTTTTATTAACAATATTTTATTAAAAAACTACTCATATGCAAAAATTACTAAATAACAATGAAAAAAATACCAACAATTAATTAAAAATCTGAAAAATTCTGAAAAACCTAAACATAATTAAAATACTAAAAATAATTAAAAAATATTTTATATTAATAACGGTATTTACTGAAAATAATTAAAAAGTACAATTAATAGTATTTTATTATTAAAAATACCCAAGCCAAAAATTATTGAAAAATATCTGTATATTTTATTCAATATGGTATTTATTTAGTTATTTAATTTATTTTTACAGAAAGCAAATGCAAATTAATTTTGTAGTGACTAATATGCAAAAATAAATGCTAAAATTACTGAAAATTATTGAAAAATACTCATATGCAAAAATTACTGCATAATAATGAAAAAACACCAAAATTAAATTAAAAATCCAAAATGTGTAAAAAACCTAAAGCTTAATTAAAATACTAAAAATAATTAAAAAATTAAATAAACTGTATTTTATTACAAAAAATACTGAATAATAATGAAAAATAATATATTTTAATTATTAATAGTAATATAATTAACAATAATTATTTTTAAACTGTAATTAACAGTAATTATAATTTAGGGAAATTGTCCAAAACTCACCATAAGTTTTCAGCTTTTCTCTTAAACTCACCACAACTTTTCAAAATGTCTAAAACTCACCATGTCACAAACTTGACGTTAAACAAACTAACGGGTGTTAATATATTACCATTTTAACCTTCATAGAAAATATAAAATATATACAAAATAAATTAACGGGCATTAATATATTACCATTTTAATATTTAGACATGAAAAAATGAAAAATTCAAAAAATATTTTCAAATATAAAATACATAAAAGCATAGAAATTACAAAAAAATATAAGAAATTGCAAAAATTGCGTACAAAATAAAAAATTATTTTCAAATTATAGAAACTATAGAAACTGAAAAACAAAATCAGAAAATAAAAAATGTAGAAAAAACACCAAAAATTATAGAAAAACACAGAAATTATAAATAAATAACAAAAAATACAGGAAAATTTATAGATTGTAGAAAATAGAAAATTTAAAGAAAAAACAGATTATAAAAAACATTGGAAATTAAAACAAAATACTAAAAATGCAAAAAAAAAAGAAAATTGAAAACTAAAAAAGACCATTTTTCCTCAAACTCACCATTCAAGGGTAATTTGGTCATGAAAATTGTTATTTATGCTGACATGGACACCTCTGTTAAGAAGCATTAACGGTGCACTAACGGAAGGTGAGTTTTGGAAAATAAAACTGTACTAACATGGTGAGTTTTAGACATTTTGAAAAGTTGTGGTGAGTTTAAGGGAAATGTTGAAAACTCATGGTGAGTTTTAGACAATTTCCCTATAATTTAAGCTGTAAATAGTAGAAAATTACATTTAATTACCACAAAGTTATATTTAATTACCAGAAAATTACATTTAATTAGTTTTAGACAAAAAATTAGCAATATTTCTAAAAATATGATAATTTCCAGAAATGATTATATTTTAAATAAATATAGTAATTTTATAATTACAATATTTTAAATAAATATAGTAATTTAATAATTACAATATTTTAATAATTAATAAAAAGTAACAAATAGTTTATAACTTAAGAAGCTATTAGATCTATAATTTGTAGGCTCAAGCAACTATTTTCTTTTGAGTTAGGTCTTGCTGAGATATGCACCATGCCCAAACATTATCAGGGATAATCAGATCCGAAGTCTAATTGGGTATCAAACTTTTGGAGTCCAATGATTGCTTTAGCGGATACGGCCCAAGCTAAATAACCCCCAATAAGCTCAATTTGGAAGTGATATGCATATATGGTAAATATTATTAATATATACCATATATAATATTTAAATAATAAATTTTATATTAATATATATAGAAATGTTATATTTTTTTTATACTAGACTAGAATTAAATAAATTTTTTAATTTGTAAATAATCATAGTTCTATAATTAATACGAGCCTCTTTATCAATAGAAAATGTGCAAGCCTGAGCTCGAGCCCAACCTAACCATCGGGCCTAGATCATGAGCCCAAGTCCAGCTCTTATATAAAGCCTGAAGCTTGAGCCCGAGCTCGAAGCCCGATCTATACACAAAATGCCTTATTTTCAATATACTTTTATAAACTAATATTATATTAATTTAGTAATAATTTAATAAATTAATAAACTAATTTAAATTTTCTAATAATAAATTGATATTTATTAATAATTTAT
Organism: Nelumbo nucifera; assembly: GCF_000365185.1. The sequence goes on along the minus strand of NW_010729112.1, from coordinate 2,988,527 downwards.
TATATATAACATAAGTACTTTTTTTATATATGTAATAGTATCAGGCCAGGCTTATTTGAGAAAGCTCGAGCTTGAGGCCACGGGCCTAAAATTTTGTCTAAGCCTGAAAAATAACGGGTCAAGTCGGGCTGTCAGGCTACCTGTCCCATAAATAGGTCTAATTGTATACATCAAAAATCATATGAAATAAAAATTTAAACATCTTTTTCAATTTTTTTTTTTAAATGGACCTCTCATAGCTTGGCTCAGTTCATAGAGCAGCCCGACCCATGACACAACATTGGCCCTACGGGCTTGGGCCGCGGGTCGTGCCAAATCGACCCCCCAAATTATCCCAAGGAAGGAGGCACAGCCCAAGACGCCCCATGGGCCATCATGGCACGGTCCACACTTTGTGCGGGCCACATGCGGGTCGTGCCGTGCCAGCCCAGCACGACCCAATTTACGCCTCTACTTAAACCCGCCCAATACTAGGGATGGGGCAGGGAAATTCAAGGATTCCCCATCCTTAATGAGGAGTGGGGTGCCTTGCCCCTAAACTCACCCAACATTGAGGAGTGGTTGTCTTGCCTTGAACTCGCCTGACACTGGGGGTGGGGATGGAGTAGAGTGTCTTGACTATAGGGCAGGGACAGGGATGGGGTGCCCTACCCTGAACCCACCCTATTGTCATTCCTATATAATTGTTAATTATTAGTAAAATTAATAAAAATGTTAGCTTTTGTAATTATTTTTATGTTTCTAAAGTTAATCAAAATTTCATTTAAAAATGATAAAAAGAATAACAATTATCAAAATTACTACAAATTATTAATAAAACTAAATTTATTAAAAAATATTTATTCATATTAAATTAACAATAATTATCTTCTATAAATCAATATTAAATGAAAAATACAATTATTAAAATTTTAAATATTAACAATAACTTTGAATACTTTTAGTTAATTAACAACAAATTTTGATTATTAATTTAATATTAATTAATAGTAAATAAAATTATTAAGTCTTTTAGATTTCCCGTGCATTGCACGGGTCCCCGCTAGTCGTATTAGAATACATATATAAGGGTATGAGAGTCATTCCGTTTCTCATTATTTCAGTATTAGATTTGAAGGTCTTGGAGCACGAGTGTCATTATTTGACCCCTTATTACCAAAAAAATAACAAATTTACCCCTTACTATTTTATTTGAATGGGGCAATTGTGAAAAAATTTAAAAATTTTCATTATCATGTAAAAAATTCTAAAATCACAATATATACATAGATTTTCCTACGACCACACCAATAAGCATTTATTTACATTTCAAAAATAAGCCCAAATAAGTGCTTATTCCTGAAAATAAATGCTTGGCATGTGCACATTATTTTAAAAATACCTATACTACCTTTGTTTGAGCTAAGTGATTTTTTACTAAACACTCATGAGAGTTTATTAGAGTAAGTACTTATTTAAAAAAAAAAAAACTCCCAAACTCCGTTAAGGTTAGGGGGTGCAACCAAGGTTCTAAATATTTATACGGGCCGATATGTCGTGTTGGTACATTTTTTTTACGTTTTATTTATTTTTTTGAAACTGGTTCAGAGGGGTCGGTTTAAGGCCCAGCTACCCTCTAAACTAGTGGCTAATCCGATACAATCCCTGGAGGGGCGTATCGGTAAGTCATCAGCACGATATGTATCGATACTTTGAACTTTGGGTGCAATTGTATCAGATCATGATCCAACCCAATTCAAATCCTATCCTTTTTCTGCGGATTCGGATAATCATTTCTCCAATTTTCTTATCAGATAATAGGATCCGATTAGAAATCGAATCGAATTCAGGTCACCCCTCTCTCTCTCTCTCTCTATATATATATATATATGATGAAAATAGTTAAAACATATTTACATTTTTTTTGTTTTTCTTTATATAAACCGTTATGTTTTTTCTTTTAATAATTTATTAAAAGTTTCAAAATTTGAATCCAATCAGATTAGATTCAGGATATTCGACATCCTTAATGAATTCGAATTCGATTCACCATTTATGAGATCTGATTGGATCTTTGGATTGGATCCAATCTCGAATATATAATATCAAATCAGATTTGAATATACCCTAATTTGAATCCGATCCATATGCATCCCTATAGCTAAATCTATAATAAATTATTGATTGCACATTGTACTTTGTGCCATATTATCTCACTTTTTTTATTCCCATATAAGTTAAAACAATAAATGATTTAAACCTCCATTGATATTTCTCCTTAAATATTGAAACTCTCCTTTCCTTTTAAATTGGACTAATATCCCCATAAGTGACACCATGGGAGATCGGATAGAGACCTCCCCTTGTTAGCAATGTGTGAAGAATGCACATGACATCATATCTGTGGCTGAAATTTTTAAAAAACCCAATTTTGCTTCTTTCCGTATAGGTTTGGCATTGATAGATACAGCACGGTGCTGCTGATGTGTGTGGGATGGAAGTTGAGAAAACAGTGTCTTTTTTTTTTTTGTTTGAAAACGTTGCTGTCATGTAAGACATTTCCTGGAGCAATAACAACGTTTTCCTAAGGATGCGCAATCCGGTCGTTCCTAACTGCCGGTTACCTCGCTTCCGACGGAGCTGAAGGTGCTTGAAACAAGGAAGAAGCTGGAGATTTCCGGGGAGGAACCTAGTCGGAACACTCCGAATCTCAAGTTAGTGCTCTAGAGAAGGCAAGGGAAATAATGGATTTCGATACTAGAAAGCACAAAATATCACATACCCCTTTCTCTTGGGGGAGGAAGGCCTCTTATAGCCACCTGGTGCACTTACTCCCAAATTTCTGCTAAGTCAGGCATAACCGCCTCTGTGGGGGGGCAGGCATAACCGCCACTGTCTTCTTTGTCAAGGCCGTCTCTGCCACGACTGAGATGGCGGTGGCAGGTGGCCATTACGGCGTGATTGTCGTCTGTCAGACCCAAATCAGTTAGACGTGCTGCCTCAGAGTATGGATATCAAATACAATTTCACAGTCGCACGACCTGAAGCCGAGGTGCTGGAGTGGTGCGCGAGGTGAAGTCTTGAGCTCGGATGAGCAGATCCTACCGTCCCGAAGTGCTGGCACATGATCCGAATTGGCTCGAGGTGGGCTGGCCCCGGCCTTGCCCTTCGTGGGCTTTGCTGTTAGCCTCGGGATCCTTTAGGGAGAGCTCGGGTTTCCTTTTGGGGAGCTCGGGCCTCTCTTTGAGGAGTTCGGGAGTTCGGGCCTCTCTTCGAGGAGCTCAGGAGTTCGGGCCTCTTCGGGATATGGCTGTTCTAAGTCATCGAGCCGAGCTAGCGTTCCTGCCAGGTCATCTTGTCTTCTTCCACATGTCGCACAGCCAAGGGGTTGGGCCAAATCTACCTCCATCAATTGCCCCCCACTCCCCATGCCCAGGGTCTTGACCCGGCGTGGGGAGTTCACGGACTGACGGGTGGATTTGCTCCATGGCGTGCTTAGTCCAGTTCGGAGATTCCCCGGTCTGACCCGCTTATGTTCTTGGCTCAACCAGGGTCAGCGCGGCTCGACTGGAGCTAGCCCGAGTCGCGTATAGCTCATGCGCGAACGTCAAACGATTTATCAACTATCGGACGTCAAAAATTCGCGCTAAATTGATTTCACCTCGGGGGTCGTGCAACCGGTTTTCCTRAGAGCCGTTGGATGACTTCAATCTCGATCGCTGATGCGCGGGTACAACGACTATAAATAGTGGGGTCCCTGGTCACTTTTCCTTCGCCAAATTTCAACGATCGTTCCTTGAGCTCGCATCCAGAGTCCCCAGCTCGTGTCATTTTCCTTAGTTTGGTAGCGTTTTCCTTGGTGAGTCCCCTTAGCCTTTTCAATTTCCTTTCCTTTTCCTTTCGTGATGTCTAGTTCCAGTAGTTCGGGTAGTTTAAATAACCTTCTAGAAGGGCCTGAGGCAGAGACCTCAGGCCGGGCTGACTCCTTTGACAGCCTTCTTGATGAGCCCGAGGTAGGGCCTTCAACCCGGGTCACCCCGGGTAGCCTAGAGTCCACCTCGCGTCGGGTTCGGATGCCAGACACGTTCGGACCTTCTACTATGACGTCTGAGAGACTTCGGTCTCTTGTTCGTCAGTTCAACCTGCCCAGGGAGTATGCATATAGCTTACCTTCGGGCAACTTCCCTTGGGAGCACGGTCCAGATGAGATCGTGGTTTTCCGGGAGAAGCTCATTGTCGGGCTGCGCCTTCCTCTTCACCCTTTAGTCGTCGAAGTCTTGAACCACTTCGACGTCTCGGTAGGTCAACTTCACCCGAACTCTATTCGCAACCTTGTCGGGACCATACCCCTCTGTTGCGAGTTCGTTATCCCCTTAGACTTGGAAATTTTCTCTGCCCTTCTTATGCTTAAGAAACAAGCAAGCTACCTTCCTGAGCATAGGCGGGCTTACTACCTGTCACCTCGTCCGGGGTTCAAACTCCTTCACAAACTCCCAAACAATGTCCCGGCGTGGAAGCGGGACTACTTCGTGGTCCGAAGTGTTACGGGGTGGCCGTTTCCTACTCATTGGAGGGCGGTCGTCCCTGATCCCGGCGTCATGTTAGACAAAGACATGGCGGAGACCTTTCAATCCTGGGCCCAGGTTGGGCTCGAGTGTGAAGAATACCTCATGGAGGTCAACTTATTCAGGCTGGTCTGAGTCCGGGTAGGCTTCTTTACTTAGTTTTTTTTTTTTTGGTACTGATGCCGAGCTCCCTTTGCAGGTATCATGGAAGTAGAGAAGACCCGAGGTGCCAACTTGCTCGACAGGATGAAGAGAAGAAAGCAGGTCAGCAAGCGAGCTCGGGTGGGGTCTCCTCGGGCCATGGAGCCCGAAGTCCCGAGCCAGCCTCCGGTCATCAACTGGACTCTCCCAGGGAAACCGAGGCGGCGGGACCCACCCCCGAGATGGCAGCGGAGCCCGACACTGTAGAGGCTCGGGAGGTTGAGACTACGGAGGCCTCTCGAACTCCGACAGTTTTCTCCAGCTCGGGGAGCCAAAAGAGGGTTGGTAGTGTGCTAACTCCGAGCTGCGCTCTTCTGAAGAGCTAGAAGGCCGTGTACTCGAGCGAGGTCGCGGCCTGGTCCGAGCTCCCTCTGAGCCACATCGGCGCACGTGCAGCGTCTCACGTCATGGTGATAAGTTGTCGAAGTCTTCCCTTTGTGCTTTTTTCATTCTCTTTTATTTTCTTGTCGAACTGACTCTTTGCTTGGCAGGCGAACTCCTCTATTCACGCCCTGATAATTCAGGCAGAGAGGAACCTGAAGCGGGCACAAGCTGTCGAATAAGCTTTGGGGTCAGCTCATGAGCAGGCGTGGACTGCCGAAGAGGCTCTAGGGTCAATTCGGGAGTGGGTCCATCGCCTTGAGGGTGAAGCTTCAGCCCATACGAGCGAACTGGAGAGACTCCACTGGGAGAACGGCGCTCTGAGGCTCGTCGTGAAGCACCTCACGAYTTCGAAAGGTGTCCTGGAGCACGAGGTGGAATACCTCAAGGCTGACATCAAGGAAAAGTCTGAGATATTCTTCCAGGCCCTTGAGGATACGAAGGTGAAGGCCGTCGACGATTACGTCGCGTTGGAGAGCTTCGACGACCTGATGGTGGGCTCATATTGGAGGGGCTTCAAACTGAGCTAGTGGATGATAAGGCACACCTACCCCAAACTTGACATTCGTGCCATCACCACTTCGCACATTACTCCGGAGATGGCTACTGCGGCCGATGAAGACCTGGATTCTGACGACGAGGCCGAGGTCCCTTCTGAGGGTAAAGGGGATGTAGCCCCGAAGTGATGTATACCAGGCCTGTGAGCCTGAAGTGATGTGTCGAGCTTGCGAACTCATTTCTCCTTTCTTTTCTTGTGAACATTGTAAAGAAAGTATTAGTAATGAAATACCTTTTTCTGCTCAAGTGTTGCGTAACTATTTCTTTTTTGTTGAAGTGATTATGTTGCCGAACTGCATAGAGTTAGGTCCCCGAGATGGGGGGATTCCTTGAGGCGAGCTGACATAGTAAGGCTATATGCCCGACCTGCTCTCTGCCTGTCTTAGAGTGAGCTTTACACCCCGGGTTTCGTACCTGTGCTGCTTGCTCCTTTGGTACTAACACTTAGCTTGCGCTGATGAGCTCCCGAGGTCATCCTTAGCTCGACGCTTTAACTCGATATTTTCCTAGATTTCCTGCCCACGCCGGATAGGTGGTTGGGACTTGTGGTGCTGAGGTTTTTGTTACTTCGGCATTCTGGTCCTTAGGCTCTTGGGAGCGGCTTAAAGTCTGCTCAGTTCGGCAACTTATAGGTAATATTGCCTTAGGTTGACGATGTTCCAAGCTCGGGGTATTTGCCTACCCTCCAGGGTCTCAAGCTCGTACGCTCCTCCGAGTGCTCTCTTTATTCGGTAGGGTCCTTCCCAATTCGGCCCGAGTTTGCCGACGCCGGGCTCAGGTACCATGACCTTGCAGAGAACCAGGTCGCCGACGCGGAAGTTTCGCTTCCTGACTCTGGCGTTGTAGTACCGAGCCACCCTTTGCTGATATGCTGCGGTCCTGATGTATGCGAGGTCCCTTACCTCATCGAGCAGGTCGAGGTTGGTACGTAGCTCGTCGTTATTGGCATTGTCGTTGTACGCTTCCAACCGAAGTGAGGGGATTTCGATTTCGGCTGGGATGACTGCCTCTGTGCCATAGGTGAGGTTGAAGGGGGTTTCTCCGGTGGTAGTTTTCTCTGTAGTTCGGTATGCCCATAGAACGTTGGGCAGCTTGTCCGCCCATAACCCTTTAGCTCGGTCTAGCCTAGCCTTCAGTCCACGAAGAATAGCTCTGTTCGTGACTTCTGCCTGACCGTTTTGTCAGACCGCTTGTGGGTGCACGACCAACGTGAAGTTTTGTCAGATCCCCATGTCTTGGCACCATTCTTGGAATTTGATATCTTCGAACTGCTTGCCATTGTCGGAGATCAGTATCCGAGGTAGTCCGAAGCGACACACTATGTTCTTCTAGAAGAAGTTCTGGACGTTTCGAACTGTGATTGTTACGAGAGGTTCAGCTTCAACCCACTTCGTGAAGTAATCTACCGCCACCACTAGGAACTTTCTCCCACCTGTTGCTGGCGGGAATGGTCTGAGTAGATCGATGCCCCACTGTGCGAAGGGCCATCGGCTGGTGAGATACTTGAGGTCGGCGGCGGGCTGGTGGTGAATATTGGCGTGCTTCTGGCACTTATCGCATTTCCKGACTAGCTCAACGGTGTCTGCTTTCATTGTTGGCCAATAGTACCCTTGTTGCAGTGCTTTTTGAGTGAGGGCCCTGCCCCCCAAGTGTCCACCACACAGACCTTCATGAATGTCGTGGAGTACAAGCTCGGCTTCGGGAGGCCGCAAGCAGCGCAGGTAGGGGAGCGTGTAGGATCTTCGGTACAACTGCCCGTCTATTATGATGTATTTAGATGCCTGGCGCTCTACCCTTTTGGCGGTGTTGCGGTCTGCGGGGAGGGTTCCATGTAACAAGAAGCTCGCGAGTGGATCGATCCAGCTCGGCTTTGCTTGGGCGACAGAAGCGATCTCCTCTGCCCCTCTGAGAATGCTAGGCCGAGGTAAGTCCTCTAGGTACACAGTTCTCATGGTGTTGTCACTGGTGCTGGCTAGCCGGGACAGGGCATCGGCCTCAGCGTTCTCTGACCTCGGGGTTTGCTTGATGAAGTGTTACTGAAAGTTAAGCAGGGCTCGTTTACCTTTGCCAAGTAGGCGATCATAGTTGGCTCGCGGGCTTCATATTCGCCTGTAACTTGGTTGACCACGAGCTGGGAATCGCTGCAGATAACTATGTGTTTTGCTTTTACCTCTTGCGCCAGGGCTAGCCCGGCTATCAACACCTCGTATTCTTCCTCATTGTTGGATTCGCGAACTCGAAGCGTAGCACATACTCCAATTTCGTGCCACTCGGACCGTGAAGAACTACACCGGCTCCGCTGCCTTGCTGATTTGAGGAGCCATTTACGTGAAGGATCCATGGCTCTTCATCTCAATTCGCGCTCGGCCTAACCAGGAGAGATACCGAACTGGGTGCGACCTCACGGGTCTCGGACTCAACCGGCCTGTGAGCACCGAGGTCACCCGAACTGGGAGCCTTGTGCTCAACCGAGCTAAGGACCTCGAAGCTGAACGTGCATTCTGCAACAAAATCCACTAAGGCTTGGGCTTTGATAGCGGTTCGTGGCTTGTACTGGAGGTCGTACTCAC
>NW_010729112.1:2947908-2980111 GCF_000365185.1 Nelumbo nucifera | reverse complement strand
GTTCGTGGCTTGTACTGGAGGTCGTACTCACTGAGTTCGATGGCCCACTTCGTCAATCGACTAGAGACCTCAAGCCTGAGTAATACTTGCCTCAAGGGTTTCTTGGTGAGGACGATGATGGTATGGGCTTGGAAATACAGACGGAGTTTGCAGGCCGCAATGACCAGCGCATAGGCTAGCTTTTCTATCTCTGGATATCTCGTTTCTGCTCCTTGCAATATTTTACTAACATAGTAGATGGGTCATTGACCTGATCTGCTTCCTTTATCAGTACCGAACTAACCACTTCGTCGCTTGCCGAGAGGTACAATTCTAAAACATCGCCCTCTTCGGGCCGGGTCAATACTGGGATACTGGCGAGGTATCTTTTGAGCTTGTCAAATGCGAGCTGGCATTCCGGGTTCCACTCGAACCCTTTGCCTTTTATTGCCTTGAAGAAGGGCAGACAACAGTCTGCTGATTTAGACATGAAACGACTCAGAGCGGCTATTCTGCCGTTTAGCCTCTGAATCTCTTTTACTTTTCAGGGTGGTCTCATATCTAGGACATCCTTTATTTTGTCCGGGTTGGCCTCAATACCACGTCAGTTGACGATGTACCCTAGGAACTTACCCGAGGTGACACCAAAGACACACTTATTTGCGTTTAGTTTCATGTTAAATTGACGCAAAATTTGAAAGACAGAATGCAGATCCTGTATTAATTCATGCGAAAATTGTGTCTTGACGACCATGTCGTCTACATAACATTCTATCTTTGTGTCAATTAAGGGTTGAAACAACTTATTTACAAGCCTTTAAAAGGTTGCCCCAGCATTTTTCAGTCTGAAGGGCATAACCTTGTAGCAGTACAGGCCAAACTCGGTTATGAAGGTGGTTTTTTCCTCGTCGGCTGGATCCATCTTGATTTGGTTGTAGCCCGAGTAGGCATCCAAGAAGCTTAGCAACTCGTGTCCCGAGGTCGCGTCCACTAGGCGGTCGATCCTGGGGAGGGGGAAGCAATCTTTCGGGCAAGCTCGGTTAAGGTCGGTGTAGTCGACGCACATGCGCCACTTGCCGTTTGCCTTTTTTACCAGAACGGGGTTGGCTACCTAGCTCGGGTAATGAACTTCCCTTATGAAGTCTGCTGCGAAGAACTCCTCGACCTCCTCATCGACCGCCTTTTAGCGTTCTGGGGCTAAGTTGCGTTTCTTCTGTCTAATGGGCCTAACTACAGGGTCAGTATTGAGCTTGTGAGTTATGAGCTTATGGTCTATGCCAAGCATTTCTGCTGTGGACCAAACGAAAACATAAGTTACTGAGTAAGAAGCGTACCAGTTCGGATCGCAAGGGTTCTTCCAGGGACACACCGACCTGAAGTGATCTGGCTGGGTCTTTTGCCGAGACAGGGATGGGAACATTTGCCTCCGTTGGTGTAGCTCGCTCCTCATTCTGTTCCACCGGTCGCTCCAGTTTGAGGTTGCTGGTTACCTTGGTGCCACCGTGCTCGGTGCATTGAGGCTAGGGATTCCGTCTGTCAAGAGGGGGACGGTGAACTGTCCGATGCATATAGTGGCGGGTTGAGGGTGTTCCCCTATAGCATTCAAGTCGGCGTTGTGCCTGTTGCTGTTGGAGGAAGCCATGGAAGCTAAGGTTTCTTTGAGAGAGAGAGAGAGTTAAAGGTTAGGGGAGGCTTTTTGAAGTCTTCCCACAGACGGCGCCAAATGATGATGCACAATCCGGTCGGTCCTAGTTGCTGGTTACCTCGCCTCCGACGGAGCTGAAGGTGCCTGAAACAAGGAAGAAGCTGGAGATTTCTAGGGAGGAACCCGGTCGGAACACTCCGAAGCTCAAGTTAGTGCTCTAGAGAAGGCAAGGGAAATAATGGATTTCGAGACCAGAAAGCACAAAATATCACATACCCCTTTCTCTTGGGGGAGGAAGGCCTCTTATAGCCACCTGGTGCACTTACTCCCAAATTTCTGCTAAGTCAGGCATAACCGCCGCTGTCCTCTCTGTCAGGGCCGCATCTGCCACGACTGAGATGGCGGTGGTAGGTGGCCGTTACGGCGTGATTGCCGTTTGTTAGACCCAGATCATTCAGGCGTGCTGCCTCAGAGTACGGATGTCAGATACGGTTTCACAGTCGTGCGACCTGGAGCCGAGGTGCCGGAGTGGTGCGCGAGGTGAAGTCTTGAGATCGGATGAGCAGATCCTACTGTCCCGAAGTGCTGGCACGTGATCCGAATTGGCTCGAGGTGGGCTGGCCCCGGCCTTATCCCTCGCGGGCTTCGCTGTTAGCCTCGGGATCCTTTAGGGAGAGCTCGGGAGCTCGGGCCTCTCTTTGAGGAGCTCGAGAGTTCAGGCCTCTCTTCGAGGAGCTCGGGAGTTCGGGCCTCTTCGGGATATGGTCGTGCTAAGTCATCGAGCCGAGCTGGCATTCCTGCTAGGTCATCTTGTCTTCTTCCACATGTTGCACAACTAAGGGGTCGGGCCAAATCTACCTCCATCAGTACCAATGCTCCAGAAAACATTTTCAGCACTAGTACGTATTATCTAGTGCCACATCATGCTCCTGTCACTGCCACCTCATGTTCCTGTTGGTAGCAATGAGCTGCAGTTCCAAGAAACGCCAAATTCGGCGTTGCTCCAAACCACACCTTCCCGATTTCCAACTTGTAGCTTGGAGCACCGTTTTTTATGGAAAAACAATTCCAAACAAACAAGTGTTTCCTGAAGTACTGTTTTTTCCATCGTGACACTGATGTATCACCGTTTTCTAGAGCAACAACATCGATGCCAAATAAATGCTTGTTGTCCTTTACTTTTATGTTCCTTGTAGTTAACTTATTTGGACAAAAGCTTCTCCTCACCGATGAGTTCACATTTCTGCCCCACAGCATCTCACCCCACAATGTCCCACAATACATCCCTACCATGTATTGGGAACTATCTCCTGATGATAATACCACAATCGGTGATGTCATCATCAGGAGATATTCTCAATACACGGTGGGGATGTATTGTGGGACATTTTGGGGCGGAGATGTCAACTCCTCACCGATTTTGTAGATAGCGTCCAACACACTCATAATCAGTTGGGACCATGGGTTGGTCGTGGACAAGGCAGAAAAATGGTGAAAGGTCTGAGAATTCAGTAACAGAATCAATTGTTTGGAAAGAAGAGAAGCGGCATAACCCCGAAAGAGAGGGGTGAAGCCAAAAGTTATAGGAAATTTACGGCGGAGGTCAATGGAGGTGATAGCTTATAATTTTTTACTATGAAAATTGATCTAAAGTTTGATAATCGCAATCAAGTATAAGGGAGGTGATTGCCATTATCAAACTTCACGAAAGTTTTCAACAGCAGTTGGAAATTTCAGGGGAGGTTTCAGCAATTTACCCTTTTTACTAAGGGGATGTTTGGTTCCGTTGGCATCACCACATCAACGTCACATGGGCGTTTGTGTTTATTGAGCATGAAACCACTGTTTAGTTTCACTGTTTATCAAATAAACACTAAAAAGCATAAACGTCTAGATTTATGTGCATGAGGAATTTGGGGAATGTTAAATTCTTGTTCCCCCAGTGCGCCCAGGCTTTTCTTGAAATGAAATACTTATGTGACATATTTTATGAGGTGCTAATCTGAGCTGTAAAGTAAAAAATTTTTAAATTATGCTCAACCAAACAATAAAAACAAGAAATGTTTAAAGTAAAGTTGTTAAAATAAACATTTAAAGCAATAAACACCCAAGGTTCAAAGTATGGACACGTATCGTGCCGACGGCTTCCCGATATGCCCCTACAAGGGTTGTATTGGGTCAGACCATGGTTCAGATGGTAGTTGAGACTTAAACCGACCCCCTAAACCAGTTTTGAAAAAAAAAATAAAACATAAAAAAGACACCGATATAAGCTGATATGGCCTGTGTCGATACTTTGAACCTTGTAAACACCCACGAAACCAAACATATACTAAGTAAAGAATTTTTCTGGAATCTTCTAATGACTTTGCCACCTCATGGCTAGCTGTTAGCCACTATTTTGTGACCCGGGTTAGGCTGGGTGATGGGTTGAATCGGGTTTATGGCTTGGTTCACTATTTTGAGTTTTCTATTGACAGAAATCAGAGAACAAAACTTGTTCATGGGAACATTTAACATTCACGAGTCCAGATTACCTTCCAACAAAAAACGTTCCAATACCCTATATCTGACACAGCACATCTCATATAAATGGGTCGCAGTCTCGTGGTGAAATGTGCGGTGTCAGATTATGTTGTAGGGGTTGGAACGTGTTTTGTTGAAGTAGTTCACACACAATAATGGCACCTCCTCTCTACTCCAGTGTTTCTTTTTTTCTTCATCTATTTATAAGTGCAATTGAAAGGCAGTTTCGGAGGCATGGTTCTGCTCATCAACGATTTTAACATGAATTGGTGTGGATTTAGGGGTTGATTGGCCGGAAAAATGAAAGGCCACTTACATGTTTGGCCGTCGGTGTTTCTCTCAGCGACATGACTTGCTTTTTTTGTCGAGCGAAAAAGCAAAATATTCCGTTGCCGGGACTCGAACCCGGGTCTCTCGGGTGAGAGCCGAGTATCCTAACCAACTAGACTACAACGGATTTGTGTAAGAGTATTGATTACATTTATAAATGGATCTAAACATAAGCCTAATATGCTTTTGATGAAGCCTTGAGATTTTTACTTGTTTTTCTTATTATAATGTTCAGTTTTTGATTACTAATAAAGTATTAGGTTTGATCTTCCTCATGCTTCATCGAATTGCTTTCCAAGTTTTAGATCATTGATCTGGGTCATTCAAATGGTTTGACCAGATCAAGCCATTCAAATGAACTGTGTTATGATATCTAAAGACTGATTTGGGCCATTCATAAGATGTGCCATGATCAATCAAGGTCCAACATTGCGGTATCCCTGCTTAGCACATATCATATATACTTTTATACTTTGGGAAAGCCATATTAATGTAGCAAGGAATGTCGAACAAATTAAAAAAAGGGTAAATTATAAAAACCGCTCTACTATGGGGTCTGTGACAAAGAGCCCCTGTACTTTGTTTTGCGACAAAGACCCCTTGTACTATGACCATGAGACAAAGACCCCCCCTTGACCGTTAAGTCAGATGACAGAATGCGTTAAATTACCAAAGTATCCCATTAAACTTTTTCTATTTTCTTTATTTTGCCCCTTTTCTCTTAAAACCTATTTAATCTATTGTTTTCCCTTTCTTCTCTTCTTTTCCCCTCCCTCACTGTCCTCTCTTATTCTTTCTCTCTCCCAACTCTCCGAAATGAAAGGATAGAGAAAACCCAGTTCTCGTCTTCCCTTTCTTCTCATATCCGTTTACAATCTCGTCTCTATAGCCATTGCCGATAATATCACGATCATGGGAAACTGCAATGCTTGATAGCCCAACAACAGATGTCTGCCCATATCTTCGTCTTCTTCGTCTTCCATCTTTTCCTCATCGTCATCGTCAACTTCTTCTTCTTCCATGGAAACCAGCAGAGGGAGAAAAAAAAAGGACAAAAGGACTTGTAGTTGACGGAGTCGGAGACTCTCCTCTTGCAGCACTTGTGGAGCCAGAGCCGGAGCTGGAGCCGCTTCCCCTACAACACTTGCGGAGCCGAAGCCGACGTCACATCCTGACCTGAAGACCCCGTCGCTGCTGCTAATCCTTCCTTTGCCATCCACGAGTCATGCAATAATGGTAGCCACCGACGTTCTAGTTGGAAATCTAGAATTTCTAGGCATCTAGCCAACTACCAATTAGGTTTCTAGTTGGGAATCTAGGTGAAATGACCATCCGAAGTTCCGAAGAGCTACAACTCAATAACTCAACTCATTGTTTTGGGTTAGATGGAAAAACCAATTACTCAGACAATTTACAAGGCTTAATGATGCGAAAGCCCAAACAATGAAATAATACTACCAATTGTGAGCTGTAGAGAAGAAGTAGGATGAAGAATTTAAGTGGTTAATTAAACTAACCTGGAATCGGCACTGCTACAATGTCTCTTGGATCAACCGCCGCTTGTGATAGGCCATTAACGGCCACCAACTCTACTACAATCGTACCATACGTCGCTCCGATGCTGCTTAAGCTCTCCCCTGGGTGCACTAAATACAACAAGTAAACTGTCGTAATGTCATTACTTGTGTTATTGAAGCATGTGCAAGGCTCTGACCACTCTACAGTCGTCCCTAGCCATCAATCCCATTAACGCTCCTGATCTGCTCTGCACTAACCGGTCCACCATAACCAATACGAAATGACAACTACCATCCACGTAGGAGCACGAAATGGGTATTCTGATGAGAGATTTTTTGGGGAGGATTCGGTTCTCAGGGAATGACATTGTTGGGTCAAGTGAGTTTGAGCCTAAGATGTCGAGTACATTTACTTGGAACCTAGATGCAATCTCTGAGAACTTGGAGTCCCAAGGGAGGAGATAGGAGAGTAGAGAGGTACAGAAGTCAGAGGACTTACATGGTTCAATCACAAATTTTGCACAAGTTCTGGGAGGGAAGACAACGAAGAGGGAGATGAGTAGAATAGCAAGTGGTTGCACTAGAATTCCCATCATATGATCTTGTATCAACGAGTGTCTCTCCTCTCTATAACTGTAATTCTGTAAATGGTTTCACAAAAGAAAAGCAATGAAGAGATGTATTGTATTCATTGGTTTCTAGAGGCTCCACAAGGCATTGAAACGTCGTCCCCAGCTCAATGGAGAGAGAGATCGGGATTGAATTAAATGGGTTCAATCCCGACGCTGTTAAGGGGAAGAGCATGAAGAGAGATCGGGGGAGAGAGAGGGAGAGAGAGAAATGTGAAGGAACGGAAAGGTAGTACCGGAAGGTCAGGGAAGATGAATAATGTTTTTCTCGTCTAGTTATTATAAGGGTAGTATGGGGAATAATAAAATTATAATGGAATTTTTGGACGGAAGGCTAACGGAAGGGGGTCTTTGTCTCATGATCATAGTACAAGGGGGTCTTTGTCGCAAAATAAAATACAGGGGTCTTTGTCACAAACCCCATAGTACAGGGGGGGCCTTTGTAATTTACCCTTAAAAAAGGTCATACTTTGGGAAAACCATGTTTTCATTCTTAACAACCCGAGATTTTAYCATTATACCACTAAAACAATCAAGGATTTTTTTTTGTTTTTGCATGTACCAATTCAGTTTGGGGGTTAAAAATGTCATGGCCCTATGAATTTAAATTGTTGTCTTCTACCAGTAAACTCTTTATTAACACATTGAAACTTTGGATTCTCAAGATCGATCACTTCCGGAAAACACTAAGGCCCTGTTCGCATTTCGGTAAGTTATTTATCCGAGTAAATGCACTTACCCAGGTAATTGTTTCTCAGGAAAGATTTATGTGGATAAGTGCATTTACCCATGTTCTTTTATTTGTCATGTAAAGAAGGAAATGACCATTTTATCCATAAAAATCTATTATTACAAGGGACATTTTTGTCCCTTTCTAGTGTTGGGAACTTTTCCCCAAGGTGGAAAAGTTATTTACCCACCTAGGAGATGGGTATCCCAGGAAAATAAATTTTCCCTGATCCCCACATAAATATGAAAAAAGAACATGGGATTTTTGGTCAATAGGAATCAAAATCCCATTAACCAACTTTCCCCCCTCTCAAAATCCAGAAAAGAACGCTCTCTAAGAAAAAATAATGTTTAGGACTGATGTGGACAGGAGAATCTGAGCAGGTGGCTAATCCAAAGGACCCACTACTTGGTGGATGGCTTGGATCGGCCACATCATCCCTCCATGTTGTGGAAATATGGCAGGTGGTCTAAGGAAACTTCCTACCTGACCTAATTAAGTCCCTTCGCACACATGCACACAGACATCATATCAGTGTAGAAAAATATATGCTTTCCTGATGGATAAAGATATTATAAAGTAAATGAGATTTAATTGAAAGCAAGAGAAGAGAAGAAGGCTAAAAAAAATAGGATACATAGATTTGCGTGGTTCAACTAGGGCCGTTAACAGGTCGGGTCTGTAGAATTGGAACCGGTCTGACAAGAAATATCAAAGAACCGGAACTGAACCAAACTTTACAGATTCAAAATTTTAGGCTCAGTTTGGAAAGAGGAGTATTCATTGTAGATATATTTCTAAACCTTCTATTTGAATTATACATATTTATATTTATACCCTTCCGAACCTAGACTTAATTAGGTTTCTTATATTCTGCTCTATGAACATTCCTATTAAAATTTACAAATAGACAAAAATATCATTCCTAATCTTCAGACAAGACGACCATGGAATAGCAGTAAGATAGAAGACTTGATAGTTTGCAGGGAAAACAAATGGTTGTTATTGTGAATAGAAGTGATTGATAGAACAAGTCATAGTAAGAAGAGCTGAAAGCGGCAATAGTTTCAACTTTCAAGTATTACATGGCTTAGAAGAAAGAGGATGTGAAGGGATTTTGGTGATAACAAAGATGGGTGGGTATATATATCCATGAGATGGGGGAGGCATTGACATCCATGCTCTCACCTTTGAGACTTCCATTCATAAACCAGCTGAGGTGTAGAAGAAGGATGACTGATTAAGCTAGCCTTTTCCACCACCAGTCTACTTGCCGAGTTAAATTCCCGAGTCACTCCGAGTGCAAAGCAAAACACGGATATCTAAGTCCCATCCGGGTTGTATCTATCTAGAATCTAGTCCGTTGATGATCACTATCTTGTATGATAAAAAAGAAATTATTCTCTTAATCCGACAAAGAAGAATATATATATATATATATATATATATTTAAATTTGACAAGGACATATCCATTTGACTTTCACTTTTTACTGGGTTTTTGGCACCAAACATGGAGCTTTATTTACTTTAACTTTGATGCTAAAGCCACCTCATATGGCTCATCCAATATTCAAGGAGAGAATATTTTTTTTCCAAATATAAATGGAATCATAAAAGCATGTAATGTCCTTTCTGTTTAGTTTAAAAAACTGAATAAGATATAAGGTTTAAAACATGATACTTGAAAACTTTAGTCATTCAACTGGTATCATAGGCAAAATTCTCCGATACCGCCATGTCTTTCGAGTGTTATTGACTTTCGGATTTTCCCAGCAAATTTTCTTGCACTTTCCTTTTCCCTTTTATTTTTCTGCCTTATCCTAATTGTTCGTGTATTTTATACTTTTATAGTTCTAGCCTTATTCTAGTGCAGAATATAAGAAGGAAACACATTTATAAAATCATAGTCTTGTGCAGAATATAAGAAAGAAACACATTTATAAAATTACAGTCTAGTGTGCAGAATATAAGATAAAAGAAACACAATTATAAAATCATAGTCTTGTGTGGATCAAATCTGTAATGTGCACTGATTTTGTGCCAAATTATTTCACTTTTTGGATCCCGGATGTGATGATTTAAGTTAATTAAAACCTTTTAACAAAAGGGTTAAAGACTTAAACCTCCATTGATGTTTTTCATAAATACTGAAACCTCCCCTTTCTTTTCAAATTGACTAAGACCTCCCCTCTTTAGCAATCCCTCAGGCCTCAATATATGTTTGCAGATGACATCATCTGTGGGTGAAATTTTTTTAAAAACCCAATTTTGCTCCTTTATGGTCCTTTTGCTATTAATTCCTTGCATTTAACTTATTTTGACAAAACCTCCCCTCACTGATTTTGGTAGTGTCATCTTGCTCACACTTAATGCTAACTTCGTTGAACTCTCACCAAGTTCCAAAACATAAAAAAGGAAAAAAAAAGCTCCCAATCCATGGTGTACTATTTACATAATGACTTTATGGACCTAACTGTTCTTGATGGATTTATCTAGCAAAAAAACTCAAGTAGGTGGTTCTCGTATTAGGCCATGTTTGGGAGTGCTTAAAAATAAGTGCTTATTTTAGGCCATTAAGCATTTATTGGTATTTGGGAAATAAACCTGAAATAAGTGCTTAATTTAAAAATAAGGGCTTATTTTTTAAGCCAAATTTCCAACTTTTTCAAGTGCTTATACAATAAACACTTGTTCAATTTTTTTCTTTCAAAATTATCCCTAGTTGAATTTTATAAAATTACTTTTTATGAAAGTACTTTTACGAAAGCACTTTTACAAAAGTAATTTTATGAAAATACTTTTACGAAAACACTGTTCACAAAAGAACATTTATGAAATTACTTTTATAAAAGTGTTTTTATAAAAGTAATTTAAAAAAAATACTTTCAAAGGGTATATTTTGAAAATTTGGAAGAAAATGAAGGACAAAATATAGTCACAAATGCTTATTAGAGAAAAAAGACTACCAAACGCTCAATATAAAATAAGTGATTATTTTAAAAAATAAATACTTGAAAAAGTTAGATGCCAAATACAAATAAATACTTATTCAAATAAACACTTGTTCTCAAACATTTATTCAATAAACACTTATTTTTAATTTAAAACTTCCGAACATGGCCTTAGAGTTGTTAAAAGTTTCACCATAAAGTTTAAATTAGTAGATAAGAAAAGCCCGAGAAAAGTTTTAGTGGAGTGGACGACCATAAGGAGGAAAGGGTTTTTTCTAAAAGGGTATATTAGATTCTTTTTCTTCCTTGGTTAGGCATAACGGCTAATGCATCTCATAGGAAACGTCTTAGTGCAATTTAAAAAGAGAGGGGACTTTTTGTATTTATTAAGGAGAAACATCAAGGGAGGTTTGAGCCTTTTACAGTAACATAAAACATCATACGTCATTATAAATACATAAATGTTGTTAGCATTCAATTTTGATCAAAGCCTCACTAACTCAAAGCTTGAATTTTAGTGATATGTGATGCTGTCTGATTCGAGGTGTTTTGAACTAAGGATGCAGTCAAATAGTCCTGTCAATTGGTGAAGCCGAGGTGGAAGGATGAAACCACGCAGCAAGATCTAAAACCAAGAAAGAGATCAGAGGCCTAAGGAGTTATTCCCCGGGTAGGCACTCCGACACTCAAGTCAATAAAGAAAGATGGGTGGTCAAGCCAAGCAGTTGAGAGCAATGCTGGTCCGAGCAGAATAATAGTATGGAGGCTGAAGAGCCAAAAGTCCTTTACCTTGAGCGGAGGTTACCTATTGATAACTAAAGATCCGTGTCCTGTTTGGATGAGATTTTCAGGATTGTCGGGATGAAGTTGTTCACCGAGATCTTCGGGATAAGACCTAATCCCCAATGAAACTATCCTCTTAATCCATACGAGATCCTTCTTCCTTGGTCGCACTTATTCATTTGAAATGATGTCAACGTGGCCGAAGAGATAAGATGTCCATGAAAATGACATATATCACCCAGGGCCAGTTCAACCATAACCCAATTAATATGTATGATATCTCTTCTTAAGTCCTTTATTAAACTATTAGTCAAAAGGGTTAATAGTGGTGCTGAGAAAAATTAATGGTTTGAGAAGAATTAATCGGTGGGACCCAGTATGTGACTAAAACTATGTTGGTGATATGGCCAAAGTCCCAAAGCGATCTAAGTATCTTCCCAAGAGAGAGGATTGCAAAGACAGTTAAGTGCCACTGATTAATGGTACAAAATAGAGGATGATGGAAACTCTGGTTTTCAGGAAGAAAAATCTCTTATAGTGTAATAGAGGGGAGAAAAAAAGGCAACCGAGTTCATGCTTAATGCGTTTGAAAGGAGAGAGGAATGGGCACAACTTTTGGCTCATATATATATTCAAGGTACGCTGTATGTCTGTTTAACAATTTCTGATCATTATCAAAGTTTAGAAAGACCCTTGAATCTAACATGTTTAGAAGCTTGTATTTTGGGATTGGGAAGGCATTGTCAATCATGCTTTGGGACCTCCATTCGAAAACGAGAGGGAGAAGAAGAAGACTAGCCTTTTCACCACCAGTCAACCATTTGACTTTCTTTTAGACTATTTTTTAATTTGGCACCAAACATCAATTATCAATGGTACTGAAAAAGTAACATCTTTGATGTTAAGTTAAAAGGAAGTTTAAGCCCAACACTTAATAAGTATATATTCAAATAATTACTTATTTTAAGTGGCGGGACCATACAATAATTGAAAAATAGGAACTTGCTATTTACTAATGTTTGGCAAAAGGGCTCTAAATAAATACCTAATTTCAAAATAAGCATTTAAAAAAATAAATTAGAATGGGGTGCCTTTTTTTTTAAGTGTTTATTCAATTACTACTTATCTCTTTTTTTGGGACAAGACTGACCCCAATGTTTTGTTTATTTTTTAGGGACTGCCCCATCTTTAAAACTTCCTTCTCCAGTGTAGACCTGAAACAAAGATGGCAATCAAAAACCCTTCCATAGAATCACCACCCCGCCTCTCTCTCTCCTTTCTTTCTTTCCTCCTCCCTTTCTCTCTTTCCCTCCTCTCTTCCCCACACGTTGCTGCAATGAATATATAAACAAGTTCAGTTATGGGATAAGTAATTATTTATTTTTTTGTCTTTGTACTTGTCCAATATATGATCATGTTAAGTTATGACTAATTGTCATTTCTACAAATATAATTAAGTACATATGGGATAAGTGTTCACCAAACACTCCAACACAAATAAGCATAGCTTTAAAAAATGATCCAATTCGAATGGACGGTTCGTTCTGATAAAAAAATTAAAAAAAAATAAAAATCGTTGAATGGATCAATGGGTCGACGATTCGATCGCCCAGGTTATTGGCCAAGGACTGGGTTTGGGATAAAACGGAACCAGTTGCCTGGACAGTTCCCAGACTGAACAATCCAACCGTCTGGGTCAACGGCAGTTCGAAAACCATGCAAATAAGTACTTAAAATAAATATAAGTGATAGAAAAGACTCCCCAAATCTTAACAAGTAATTAAAAATTAGTACTTATGATAAGTACTTATTTGCCAAAGATACCCTAAGTAATTTTCGTTTATACTTTCCAATATTTCTTGCTTATTGTAATTGGTAAAATGTGAGAAAAATACACTTTTTAAAATCATAAATTTTTTGTTATATAATGAGTGCGTGACAAATAGGACTAACAGTGTCCAGCATCACTGACCCAACAATTGTCATTTAAGGATGGAGAAGGTGGTGTATGAATAGATGACTATGTTTTATAGGGGAGTGATAACATTAATCAGTTCATTAATAGAACGAAACATAATAATTGATTGTGGGTGAAATTGAATATAGCAATGTTTGATTTTTTTTTTAATTTCTTTTTAATATTAATTACTACCTAACACCCCTTTACTATTCTAATTAAATCAACGGCTCTTTTCTTTGATAGTAGTGGGGGAATCGAAACCTTACCACTGTTGGGACAATTCATCCAACCCAAAACTAGAGGATTGAGAAACAATGTGGGGGAAGAGAGATGCATTTTTGTTTGGGAGAAAGTAGAAATGTTGATGCTTTCTACAGGCTATATTTGGTGTCACGTTGCAGCTGCATTTTTGTTTTGGCTCAGTGTAAGCCTCACATTGACAATTTGGCTTTAAAGGTATTTGGTTGGGTACTTTTATATCTTCAATCAATGACACCATATTTTGCATTGGGGTTATCTATCAAAAACACAAATTAAAATTTTGTATGGGGGAGGGGGAATTCCTGCTTCATTTATCCTACATGCATGGCGCCTACTGAAGTCTGTGTTTGAATCTATAATAAATTAGAATAAATTACTGCACATTGTATTTTGTGCAGAAATATCTCATATTTTCCATTCCCAATGTGATTATTTAAGTTCACACATTATAACTCAAAAGCATCACACAAAGCCCAATGGGTGTTAGCATTCAATTTTCTCAAAGGCCAAAAACTTTAGTGGGAATCGTATTGGTAGAGTAGGATCCACCGATCATAAGCATAAATTAATGAATTCACATCTGCGCCCCATAGAGCGCACTCCACAAACCCCTCACAACACATCCCAATCGTGTAAAAATGTAAACTTTAAATTAACCTACAAAAGCCACTCATCTAACCAATCTTCACCATAGGACATCATTTGCAAAATTTGACTCCAATACTTAAACATTTGACCTATGATGGAGAAAACATTCCACTTTCAATTATTCTATAACTGTGAAAGAAGAATCTCATGTAAAAAAATATCTTAATCAGAATGACAAATACCCCTTGAAGTAAAGTCATACACTAGAGCAAAATTAATTAAAACCCTTCAAACATAATAGAGACTATTAAACTTGGGGTGAAAACCTTGTTTGGTCTCAATACCGATGAATTGACTCTCACTTGCATATTGGGAGGCAATGGTTTGGACTTTGGAGTTCCTTCACAAAAGTTAACTTTAATTTGAAAATTCCTTCAGCAGTATAACAATTATGAATCCCGACTCTGTCCTTGCACCGTCCTCATCATAGCCCCTTACAGTTGTGCATTGAATATCTCTCTATGATAGAGATGTTCTCAATGCACGGCTGCAAAAGGATGGAATGGAGGATAGTGTGAGGACAGTTTTGTGGGGACTAAATCCAAATTCAACAATATTATATTACAAGGGCTATTGTTTGATAGTAAAAGCATAGAAAAAGGCAGTTATATAGATTCGTTTTGCCATGCTTTTTCCTTTGAATCGTTAAAGTTCTATATATGCTGCTTTGCGCTGACAATCTTCATCAAGAAGAATTAATGAGATGCTGGTTAAAATTATTAGTGACATACAACAAGATGTATATAAATAGGGATTGATCGATTGAGAAGAAAGAACGTGAATTGAACGCTAAGTTCAGGCTCCAAAGAACTGACTTGAGCACCACAGAGAAGATAGTTCAACTAACTGACTAAACCAGCAAATTAAGAGATCATCAATCTATGGGAAAGGACGTCGAGAAGGAAGATGGGCGTGGTGATTTTACTCAAGATGGGACTGTGGATCTCAAACGGAACCCTGTTCTTCGATCCAAGCGAGGTGGCTGGAAAGCTTGCTCCTTCATTGTTGGTACTTCTCAGAACTCTCTCTCTATCCCTAACAAGAAAGAAAATGAAAATGGGCTGCACCATCTGAGTTTATTGGGTTTTTTACCTTTTGATTTTGATTCAATTAAAGCTATTCATTGACTTAATTCTTCTTGATTTGTTTGGCAGTTTTTGAGGTACTTGAACGCATGGCCTACTTCGGAATATGGTCGAATCTGGTAATTTACCTGACCAAGGAGCTCCATCAGGGCACAGTCACCTCGGCCAACAATGTTACTAACTGGGTCGGGACAACCTGGATCACACCCATCTTGGGTGCTTATGTTGCTGATGCACATCTTGGGCGATACTGGACTTTTCTCATTGGATGTGCTTTCTATCTTTTGGTATATAACCTCACACTATTACTTCATGCTTCAGCCTTCACATTTGGGTATCAAGAGAGGGGACTCCACCTTTAAATCCTAGACCCATCAAGATGATAGGCATTCCATGCTCAATGTGATTAGTTATAAGTTTATCCAGTGTCATGTCTTTTCGGTATCATAGTCGAACCCTAAAATTAGATCTATACTGATGGTAACACATGATGATATCTCTAAGGGTTTTGACCAATCAAAATCATGTCACCCGTGAATTTGATAAAAAACCACATGAACAGTTACCATTTTTATGATATGGGTTGATTAGTTATAAGATTTTCCAATATAATAATCTAACCATAAAAAGATTATGATATCAAAAAATATATGCAGCGGCCAGCGGGAAAGATATGATACCAGAAGGGTTTTGACCAATAAATCCCACTCCTCAAGAATTTGATATAGAACCATATGATTGGTTATCAATTTTGTGATATCGGTTGACTGGTTATAAGTTTCTCTGGTATGATGGTCAAATCTTTAAAATATTATTTGGAATTCTTTAATTTGTATAAGCTTGGATTTGGTGATTACATTCCAACAATTGTGATTAATTTATCTTTTATTCTCTTAATGTTTTGGGATTGGTAATTTATTGGGGTTTTTACAGTTTAGTCCACCCCTAGAAATCTAGAGCTCCATTCTATGAGTGGATTGAATGGATGTCCGATGTCTGAAAAGGTGGCTTTTTAGGCCTCCAATATCATTTGGTGCAACATCTGTACTCTTAATTTTAAAGATTCTTTCTTAGTGGCTGAGCTGCCCATCCACCTCTTTACAATTTTTTATTTAAAATATAACTTCAATCTATGACAGAAATGCCCATGTCCTTTATTCTCAACCCAAAACTCACTTGGGCCAGGCCACTTCTCTCTCACACCACCATTTGGTCATTTGGCGGTGGCAATTCCACTAGGTGAGATTTCCTTCCTACCACTTACATGCCTACTAATTTAATTGTTGAGATTTTAATGTTATAACAGGGAATGAGCCTCCTAACGTTGGCAGTTTCACTCTCTTCACTGAGACCTCCTCGTTGCCCACAAACAGAGAAAATCACAAACTGTAAACAGGCCTCCAAATTACAATTGGTTGTGTTCTATGGTGCATTATACATATTGGCGTTGGCAACCGGTGCAATCAAGCCCAACATCTCGACCATGGGCGCCGACCAGTTCGACGATTTTGATCCCAAGGAGAAGGCCCACAAGCTCTCCTTCTTCAATTGGTGGATGTTTGGCATATTCTTTGGGTCATTCTGCGCCAACACTTTCCTTGTGTACATACAGGACGATGTGGGTTGGACCCTGGGTTATGGGCTCCCAACAATTGGGCTTTTGGTAGCGGTGATGATCTTCTTGACAGGTACATGCTTTTATAGGCATAGGGTACCCACAGGGAGTCACTTCACAAGGATGGCTAGGGTCATAGTGGCTACTCTTAGGAAATGGAGGGTGCCCATTCCTGATGACCCCAGAGAGCTCTATGAGATTGATTTGAAGGAATACAAAGAAAAAGGAAAGTTCAGGATTCAGTCCACATCTTCATTGAGGTTAATAAAATTTGTTTAATTTGTAGTTCACAGCTAATTTAATTCTTCTGCTCCTGATTAACAAGCCTATTACTAAGTAAATTTCTTCTGCGTGAATGCAGGTTCCTCAACAAAGCCTCTGTGCAAACAGGTTCTTCAAACAGTCCATGGATGCTTTGTCCAGTAACCCAAGTGGAGGAGACGAAGCAAATGGTTAGAATGATTCCCATCTGGATAGCAACACTCATGCCAGGTCTAATGTTCGCTCAGATCAATACCCTTTTCGTGAAGCAAGCTACAACCCTTGACAGCACTGTAGGAAGCTTCCACATTCCCCCAGCCAGCCTAGGTGGTTCTGCAACCATAACCATGCTTATCACCGTCGTGATATACGATCGGTTGTTCGTCAAAACCATGAGCAGATGGACTAAGAATCCTAGAGGAATCACTTTGCTTCAGAGAATGGGAGTCGGTCTTGCTCTCCACGTTATAACCATGTTGGTTTCATCTCTAACTGAGAGGTGGAGATTAAGTGTGGCCAGAGATCATGGTTTAGTAGAAAATGGAGGGAAAGTTCCTCTCAGCATATTTATTTTGCTCCCTCAGTTTGTGCTTATGGGGATGGCTGAAGCTTTTTCAGCTGTAGCAATAATTGAGTTCTTCTATGATCAGGCGTCTGAGAGCATGAAGAGTTTGGGGACTTCTTATTCTTTGGCTAGTATGGGGATTGGAAATTTCCTTAGTTCTTTTCTTCTGGCCACTGTGTCTCACGTCTCCAAGAAGGGCGGTCATCATAAAGGATGGATTACGAACAACCTCAATGCGTCTCATTTGGATTACTACTATGCATTCATTGCAGTACTGAACCTTCTGAATTTTATCTTCTTCCTTTCTGTGAGTAGGTTCTATGTTTATAGAGCAGAGATCTCTGATTCAATGGAAGTGCTCAAAAAAGGCCTACAATGTGAGTAGGCTCTGCTCTACCTGTTGGGGTTTTCGGGGCACAAACACACTTATATGGAGAAGAAGAAGTTGGTATGTAACGATCAGAGTACTGTATTTTAGCATTATTCTGTAAATACACTGTTTGTACCTAATACTCTGTTTTGTACCTCCAAATACTCAACTTCGTGCAAGGCTCAGTTTGGAAGGAGTACAAATACAAACCTGCAGAGTGCAAAACCTTGTATATTATATGTATTTGTACCGTACATATTTCCATTTGTACTCTTTTCCAAATTTAGCGTCATAAACAAAAGTATTTCAGGCGTTTTTCTGGGTTATAACAAAGTCACTCATTTCTCAAACCAACCATTCTGTTCTTGCTGTTGTGACAGTAAAATAACAGCGAAGTTATATAGTTTTTGGTGATGTACATGACAGTTGTTTTTGTATTCAAAAATTAAACCAACCACGTTGTCCAAACACCCCCTTAATCCCTTAATTGGTGAGTTAACCGTTCAACGTATGAAAAGCCATAGAAAAAAAAAAAGCAACAAGGAATGTAGCTAATTATATTGTTTTGGGAGGCGTGTAAACGGATCGAATTCAAATCGGATCAGGCACTATCCGAATTCGAATTCGATTAGAAC
The DNA here is from genome assembly GCF_000365185.1 of Nelumbo nucifera. The sequence goes on along the minus strand of NW_010729112.1, from coordinate 2,961,620 downwards.
ATCTTATATTCGAATTTGATTCGATATCCGATGGAAATTGAACATTAATATCCGAATTCAAATTTGATTAAATATTCAAATATTCGATTTGATTAATTAATTATTTTAGATAATTAATAAATATATAAAAAAAATACTTTATTGATATAAAGCATATAAGTATATAAATTATTTATATAACTTAATTATTATATATAAATTTTACAAAATATTTATATATTATATATTAGAATTAAATAATCATTCGAATTCAGATATTTATCGAACCGAATTAGGTCATATCCAAATTCGAATCCAATTAACTATTCGATATGAATAAGATATCCGAATTCAATTGATTAAATATTCAAATTATTCGAATTCGATTCAATTATTTCAAATATCAAATTTAAAATCGAATTTTCGAATACCGTTTACACCTCTAGTTTTTGGTGATGTGGCCACGACAACACTTGAAATTTGAGGAAAAAAGTATCAATATTTCATTTGAAAATTGGATAATTGAATAGTAGAATAATTGTACCAATTCAGAATATGAGCCCATAGGAACTTGTCAGCTTGTATGTGTCATTTAGCTATCGGCATGTGTCCTTTAAAGGTTATTCAAATTGTTCTTAATTAGCTGTTCGGTAGAACCCGAGCAATGGTTATCTTTTCCTTGGTAAGGTTCCAAGTCTCGTGAAGTCATGGTGGATACCAAAGTTGAAAGAGACAATTATTTTGATTGTACATGGGAATCTGTTCTTCCAAAAAGTAAAGAGGGACAGATTTCAATTAAATGTATAGTGTTTGTTGCTATAAATCAAATATAATTAATCTTAAGCAAGGTTTAAAAACCGGATCAAACCGTTTTGGGACCGGTTCCCTGGTCAAATGGTCAGCCGGTCACTGAATAAATTAATAGTTTTTGGCCTAGGAATAACTTTAGGGTGAAACGGAACCAACTGCCTGACCAGTTACTAGGTCAATTGGTCTGATCCAGTTTTCAAAACCATGATCTTAACCATCCAAATGATCTTCCCTTGTTTGACTATAAACAAGAATTTCATTGAGGAAAACTAACACAAATTTATCTAGAACCGGTCGTAACACATCATTCATTAGGGATGGGAGCATTAGGTAGCAAAGAAATCTCATGTTGCACATTAGGGCTGTTCACAAACAATGCCAAACCAACCAAACCGGCCCGACCCAATCCGATTTGTTCAGTTTTTCTTCACCACTGGTCGGTTTCATATTGTGAAGAGAGATAAACCGATAATTCGTTTCAATTTTGGTTTTCATGTGTAAAAATCGAAACCGAATCAAATTAGTTAGTTTCTGATTTCCTAATGTTTCCCTAACTAGGTAATCCCTATCCTAATTTCTTCTTTCTAATTAGTTACTTATTTTTGCTACATCATCTTTGAGAAGCCTCCAAATATTGTCTCTCCTAGCATCCCAATCGCATAAATAAGGACTTCCCAAAACAACTTGACAAATGTCGAAGGATAAAATGTCACAAGTGATCGACCTCATCTGTGAATTTTTCAACTTGACTGTACATTTTGCCTGTACTTGTAATTCAAAATTCATATTCAACCACCCAACAGAATAAGGCTGATGGTGAGGCTTTGATTGTAAAGCAACCACCTTAGACATCTGAATTTGGATATATACCCAAAACAAATCTTCTTTAATGCTCAGAGGAACATTTCCACTTGTAATGACCTGTTGTTGCTTTGAAAGATTAATTGTTTTGGCTATTACTTTTGGGTTTTATGCACCATGCGAGCTAGCTTTCATCAGGTTCATTTGAACATTCAATCATTCCATCATTATCATGGCATGTGTTTGCAACATTTTTTTCTTTCCAATTGTTGGGCTTCTTCTCAGGATGCAAAGTCCAATACTTTTCTTTTGTATGTCTACTTTTTTTACAATGCTCACAAAGTTTTTTTTCTTTTTTCACAGTGGGATTAGGTTTCTTATCCAAATTTCCCACTTTAACCTAAGGTCATGTTTGGTTTGAAGGAAAAGGTAGGGAAAGGAAACTCTGTACGTTGGTGATAACACAACCCACCTTTGTATTTTTCCAATGTAACACAGCTTGTTTTCTGAACTCTGTTGTATAATCTTGAGCAATTTGTCCTGGCTTTTGGCTCAAAAGTTGCCATTTATTCTTTAATTCATCTTGATAACCGATAGGATAAAATTGGCTTTTGGCTCAAATTCGCAAAGGTAATCTTTTGTGCTTCACTATACAGTTTGGTGCTGAAATATACTTCTAATCTTTTCAACTATTCATCTAATTTTTTTGGGTCCAATTCTCCACTGTACACTGAAATTTCAATATGGACATCCATTTTAAAAGGTTCCATCACCATGGTTTCAGCAGTAGATTGTTGAATTCCTTGAGACAAAACAACCTCTTCATTCTTCTTACTTGAGACTGCTTCTTTCAACATATCCATCATATTTTCCATTTTAGATACTCTGTGGGAGAGGTCATTTGAAGAATCTTCTTCTCTTGGATTTGCCATCATAGATTTCCCTCTCTAGCTTGCTTCCAATTTCGGATCAAATTTAGCCAAATCAGCTTTCAATGATCTGTGACCTTGCATACAACCTTATAAAACTTGGCTTAATTTGATACCAAAATACTTGGGCTGGATTTGGTACCAACTAGATTGAAGGTCCCTAAATTCCCTTCACAAGAACTAACAAGGAAAACAAAACAATAAGAGTACTAATGGATGCACGCAAAGCAAGGAAAAAACAGAAAAATGCTCATAATAAAATTCCACTATCAACAATCAAGGAAGAATTACAAATCTCAGAGTGAGTACAGACCACTTACCACCATTGATACTAGTCCCCAACGCTCCAAGAGAGCACAAAAAATAAATAAAAAAAAAGCCCTGTTTCTTCAATCCCCTTCTACTTAAGGGTGCCAATCGACCGGTTTTAGATTGGACGGACCAACAGGACATATTAGATTGGACCAATTCGGTCCAAAATATTTATTAGATTGGATTAGACTTGGTCCGTCCGTAATAAATTTATTTTGGATTGGGTTGGATTAAGCCAATATCTGATCCATTGATATAAGATAAAAACATGTGTCAATGGACCAGGTTTGAGTTGAAACCAATGAATTTGAACAGATTGGATGGTCCAGACATTGAATTAGACCTATCCAAATTGATCTAAAACATTTATTGGATTAGATTGGACCTGATCCATTTATAATGGACTGGATCAAATTGGACTAAATCCCGTTCAATTGACACCCATACGAGTTCTACTCCCACATACCATCATCAAAGGAGGGAGGTTTTCTTTTCTTTTTCAAACCGTCTCCACTCCCCCAGAAGCACTAAGGAAGTAGGGTTGTGGGAAAAAAGGCCCCCACACGTCCTAAGACACCTAGGGTCCGTTTGGTTTGCAAGAATAGGGGTCTGGAATTGGAATCAGAATGGACTATTTTGATTTCAACTGTTTGGTTGGGCGGAATCGGAATCTCATTCTCATTCCTGCTGGAATGACATTCCCTTATTTGAGGGAATGGCCATTCCCTGCCCCTCCCTTGGGAGTGAAATTCCATTCCTGCTGATTTTAATTTCTATTCTCATTCCTGTCTGAACCAAACAGACTATAGGAATGGACTATTCCAATTCCGATTCCAATTTCAGAAGATTTCAATTCCGTTTCTGACTACGAACCAAATGGACCCTAGATTCACTTCAGATCACTTCCTTGGTTAATATTGATTTTATCTTTGATAACGTTGAGAGTGAGAGGGTCCCTCGGAACACGCACAACATTTGAAGTTGAAATTATACTTAGTCATGACAAGCAACAAGATAATAATCTGATACACTAGTTCTGTTCCGAAAAGGATCTATTTGCAAACGTAATTCTTCAAATGGTTGATGATCAGGTTCTTGTGATTGTGTGAATTGGGCACATACAATGTCTCGTCTAGAATTCGCATGTGAACTAAAATTAAAGGTAAGTAAATCAGGTGAGCTTTTCTAGGGTCTTTTACCACAAAAGGGTTGTTTGCCTCCATTAATCTCATAAACCATCCTTCAGAAGCATATATTCCTTTGAGTGGTGGCTGATGAAAGATAAGCCTCTCTCCTTCTTTGTAGATGTATGTAGACTTTGAGCATGCAAGAATGTAATCCCTATTAGTAAATTGAAAAAAAAAAAAGAAAATCATTACATTTATCCAACCACCAACTCAATTAAAATGTCAGTGCATGAGGTTGTCTACACTAGCTATATTCTACAGCCCAACCAAATATTGGTTGAAAAAGTGCAATGAATAACAGTCAGAGTCATCAGGGAGATGATGATAATAAGACCAAGACCAGACCTTCAAAAAGAGCAACTGTTACTTACGATTTTGGCTCCATTATCAAATATTTGTTGAGGAGACTGGGCCCAAGCCCACATGACACATATTCGCATAACCCAGCGATCGAACCTTATTTCCTTATCCTCTTAAGTTTCCAACTCTATCTCAGTCTTTGTCATTATGATTATCACGAATGTTTATATTTATCATTGTAACCTAATCTCTGCCAGGTGTACAATTAGGTTGTAACCAAAACTCTTGTATTATGTAAGTATAATGAAAGGCGCAAGTCTTAGTAAGTTTTCTCTTCAATTATTTTCAAGACCTACGTCTACCATGTCAACCCAATCCAATTCTCAAACCGTCTCCAATACTAGTTCAATCATCACCAATGGAGGGAAAATACTGAACCTTCCTAATACTTTTGTAGTTCAGCTTGATGGTTCAAATTTTCTGTTGTGGAAGTCATCTGTACTTCCTGTTCTCAGAGGAAACCACCTTTTGGGCTTCGTTGATGGCATAGGAAAGTGTTCACCGAAGCAAATAGTCTCATCCACTATCGGTGGAGAATCCAATGCTGAAGAAGTCACCATCACCGTCAGTCAAGAATACAAAGACTGGGTGCAACAGGACCAGCTCTTAATGGGTTGGCTATTGATGACACTTACCGAACCTGTGCTGGCTCAGGTTATAGGATGCACATCATCACGATCCGTCTGGGTCACTTTGGAGCAGCTTTATGCATCCAAATCGCAAGCACAAATCATGCAACTCCACTTTGAGTTGCGTAGTGTGAAGAAAGGAGCTCTCTCTATCCCTCAATATCTGCAAAATGTCAAGAATACTAGTGATGATTTAACAGCAGCAGAGGAACCTCTATCAAACACTGATTACATTCTCACTATTCTCAACGGACTTGGCTCCGAGTACGAGTCCTTTATCACCGCTGTCACCACTAGTGTTGATGCTTATACCGTTGAGAATGTAAAAGGTATGCTACTTAATCAAGAAATCCGCTTAGGCCAAATGAGATCTTCTTTTGATTCAAATTATCCTACTGCTAATGTTGCTATTAAGGGTCATAATGATTATACCAACAAAGGTGATTCTTCTGATCATTCCAAATCTAATAAATCAACATCTAATCATCAATACCCACAACCTTCAAAACTCCAATTCAAGTGTCAGATTTGTGGAGGTAAAAATCACTCTGCATTTAAGTGTAAGCACAGGTTTGATCGCAACTTTGAAAGAGAAAACTTCAGGCAGCAAAAGTAGGCATATCACACCTCTACAAATTCCAATCAGGATGAGGCATGGCACCCTTTTTCAGGAGCAACGAACCATCTTACATCACACTTGGCCAATCTTAGTGTACACTCAGAATACACGGGCCCAGATGAAATCAGAATTGGCAACGGTTCATGACGATGTACGATCCGGTCGGTCTTGGCTGCCGATAACCTTGCCTCTTATGGAGCTGAAGATGCCTGAAACAAGGAAGAAATAAGAGATTTCCTAGGAGGAACCCGGTGGGAACACTCCGAAGCTCAAGTTAATACTTTTGAGAAGGCAAGGGAAAATAAGAGACTTTAAGACCAGAAAGCACAAATATCACATACCTCTTTCTCTAGGGGAAGAAGGCCTTTTATAACCACCTGGTGCACTCACTCCCAAGCTTCTGCCAGGTCAGGTATAACCGCCTCTGTGGGGGGCAGACATAACCGCCACTGTCCTCTCTGTCAGGGCCGTCTCTGCCACAACTGAGATGGCGGTAGCAGGTGGCTGTTACGGTGTGATTGCCATCTGTCAGATCCAGACCAGTCAGGCGTGCTGCCCCAGAGTACGGACCTGTTAGGTACGGTTTCACAGTTGCGCGACCTAGAGCCGAGGTGCCGGAGTGGTGCACGAGGTGAAGTCTTGAGTTCAGATGAGAGTATGGCCTACTGTCCCGAGGTGCTGGGATATGACCCGGACTGACCCGAGGTGGGCTAGTCCGGGCTTCGCCCCTCGTGGGCTTGCTAGCTTCGGGATTCTTAGGGAGAGTTCAGGTTTCACCTCCCAGGAAGTGTGGGTTCCTTTTGGGGAGCTCGGGAGCTCTGGCCTCTTCTTGGAGAGCTCGGGAGCTCGGGCCTACTACTTGGGATATGGCCGTGCTATGTCACCGTGCTGAGCTGGTGTTCCTGCCAGGTCACCCCGGTTTCTTCCACGTGTCGCACAGCCAAGGGGCCGGGCCAAATCTACCTCCATCAATTGCCCCCCACTCCCCGTGCCCGGGGTCTTGACCCGACGTGGGGAGTTCATGGATACTGGTGAATTTGCCCCGTGGCGTGCTTCGTCCAGTTCAGAGATCCCCTGGTCTGACCCGCCTATGTTCTTAGCTCAACCAGGGTTAGTGCGGCTCGACCAAAGTCAACCCGGGTCGCGTACAGCTCACGCGCGGACGTCAAGCGATTTATCAGCTATCGGACGTCAAAAATTCACGCTAAACTGATTTCACCTCAGGGGTCGTGCAACTGGTTTTCCTGAGAGCCGTTAGATGGCTTTGATCTCGACCGTTGATGCACGGGTACATCGGCTATAATAGTGGGGGCCCTACTCACTTTTTCCTTTGTCAATATTCAGCGATCGTTTCTTGAGTTCGTGTCCAAGGTCCTCAGCTCGCGTCACCTTCCCTAGTTCGGTAGCGTTCCCTTGGTGAGTCCCCTTAGCCTTTTCAATTTCCTTTCCTTTCCTTTTGCGATGTCTAGTTCGAGTAGTTTGGGTAGCTTAGATAACCTTTTAGAAGGGCCTGAGGCGGAGACCTCGGGTCGGGCTACCTCTTTTGACAGCCTTCTGGATGAGCCCGAGGTAGGGCCTTCATCCCAAGTCACCCCTGGTAGCCTAGAGTCCACTTCTCGTCGGGTTCAAATGCTGGACACGTTCGGACCCTCCACTATGACGTCTGAGAGACTTCGGTCCCTTGTTCATCAGTTCAATCTGCTCGGGGAGTATGCATATAGCTTACCTTCGGGCAACTTCCCTTGGGAGCACGGTCCAGATGAGATCGTGGTCTTCCGGGAGCAGCTCATTGCCGGGCTGCGCCTTCCTCTCCACCCCCTAATCATCAAAGTCTTGAACCACTTCGGAGTCTCAGTCGGTCAGCTTCACCCGAACTCCAGTCATAACGTCGTCGGGACCATATCCCTTTGCTGCGAATACGTTATTCCCTTGGACTTAGAAATTTTTTTTGCCCTTCGCATGCTTAAGAAGCAAACGAGCTTCCTTCCCGAGCACAGGCGGGCCTACTACCTGTCTCCCCGCCCGTGATTTAAACTTCTTCACAAACTTCCAAATAAGGTTCTGGCGTGGAAGCGGGACTACTTCGTGGTCCGAAGTGCTACGGGGTGGTCGTTTCCTACTCATTGGAGGGCGGCTGTCCCTGATCCCGGCGTCATGTTAGATAAAGACATGGTGGAGACCTTTCAGTCTTGGGCCCAGGTCGGGCTCGAGTGCGGAGATTACCTCTCAGAGGCTAAGCTTATTCAGGCCGGTCTGAGTCCGAGTAGGCTTCTTTACTCAGTTTTTTTTTTTTTTTGACTGACGCCAAGCTCTCTTCGCAGGTATCATGGAGGCAGAGAAGACCCGAGGTGTCAACCTTCTTGACGGAATGAAGAGGAGGAAGCGGGTCTCAAAGCGAGCTCGCGTAGAGTCTCCTCGGGCCATGGAGTCCGAGGTCCCGAGCCATCCTCCGATCATCAACCTGGATTCTCCCAGGGAACCTGAGGCGGCTGGGCCAATCCCGGAAATGGCAGCGGAGCCCGGTGTTGCGGAAGCTCGGGAGGATGAAACTATAGAGGCTTCTCGAACACCGACAGTTTCTTCCAGCTCGGGGAGCCAAGAGGGGGTTGGCAGTGTGCTGACTTCGAGCTGCGCTCTCCGGAAGAGCCAGAAGGCCGTCTATCCAAGTGAGGTCGTGGCATGGTCCAAACTTCCTCCCGGCCAAATCGACGCACGTGCTGCGTCTCATGTTATGGTGGTAAGTTGACATGGTTTTCCCTTTGTGCTTTTTCCTTCATTTTTTACTTTCTTGCCAAATTGACTCCTTGCTTGGCAAGCGAACTCCTCCATTCATGCCCTGATTATCCAATCAGGGAGGAATCTGAAGCGGGCGCAAACTGCCGAAGAGGTTTTGGGATCAACTCGGGAGCGGGTCCAACGTCTTGAGGGCAAGACTTCGGCTCAGAGGAGTGAGTTGGAGAGACTCCGAAGGGAGAACGGCGCCCTGAGGCTCGTCGTGAAACACCTCGTGACCTCGAAAGGGGGCTTGGAGCACGAGGTGGAATACCTCAAGGCCGACATCAAGGAGAAGTCCGAGATCTTCTTCCAGGCTCTTGAGGACACCAAGGTGAAGGCCGTCGATGACTACATAGCATCGGAGCGCTTTGACGACCTGATGGTGGGCTCATATTGGAGGGGCTTCAAACTGAGCCGGTGGATGATAAGGCACGCCTACCTCGAACTTGATACTTGTGTCATCACCACCTCGTGTATTACTCCAGAGATGGCTCTTGTGGCTGATGAAGATCCAAACTCTGACGACGAGGTTGACCTCCCAAGTGTTGCCGAAGTCCCTTCTGAGGGCAAGGGGGATGCAGTTCCTAAGTGATGTGTACCGGGCCTATGAGACCGAATTGATATGTATCGAGCCTGCGAGCTCATTTTTCTTTTTTTATGAACACTGTAAAGCAAACATTATTAATGAAGTACTTTTTCTGCTTAAGTGTTGTGCAACTATTCTCGTTTTGCTGAAGTGACTATATTGCCGAGCTGCATAGAATTAGGTCCCCGAAATGAGGGGATTTCTTGAGGCAGGTTAACATAGTAAGGCTATATGCCCGGTCTGTTCTCCGCCTGGGTAAAGGAAACATCAATTCAGTAGGCCTAGCTTGGAGCGAGCTATACACCCCAGATTTCATAGCCGTGTTGCCTGCTCTCTTGGCACTAACACTTAGTTTGCGTTGATGAGGTCCCGAGGTCATCTTCAGCTCAGTGCTTTAGCCCTTAGGATATTTTCCTAGGTTTTTTCCCATGCCAGAGAGGCGACTAGGTCTTGTAGTGTCGAGGTCTTTGTTACCTTAGCATTCTGGCCCTAAGGCTCTGGGAGCGACTCACAGTCCGCCCAGTTCGGTAACTTATAGGTAATATCGCCTTAGGTTGACGATGTTCCAAGCTCGGGGTATTTGCCTACCCTCTAGGGTCTCGAGCTCGTACGCTCCTCCAAGTGCTCTCTTTACTCGGTAGGGTCCTTCCCAGTTTGGCCCGAGTTTGTCGATGTTGGGCTTAGGTACCATGACCTTGCGGAGAACCAGGTCACCGACGCAGAAGTTTCGCTTCTTGACTCTAGTGTTGTAGTACCGAGCTACCCTTTGCTGGTACGCTGCGGTCCTGATGTATGCAAGGTCCCTCACCTCGTCGAGCAGGTCGAGGTTGGTACGTAGCTCGCCGTTATTGGTACTATCGCTGTATGCTTCCAACCGAAGTGAGGAGATTCCGATTTCGGCTGGGATGACTGCCTCCGTGCCATAGGTGAGGTTGAAGGGAGTTTCTTCAGTGGCGGTTTTCTCTGTAGTTCGGTATGCCCATAGAACGCTGGGTAGCTCATTCGCCCATAACCCTTTAGCTCGGTCTAGCCTGGCCTTTAGTCCGCGGAGAATAGCTCTGTTCGTGACTTTTGCCTGACCGTTTGCTTGTGGGTGTGCGACCGACGTGAAGTTTTGTCGGATCCCCATGTCTTGGCACCATTCTTGGAATTTGATGTCTTCGAACTGCTTGCCATTGTCGGAGATCAGTATCCGAGGTAGCCTGAAGCGGCACACTATGTTCTTCCAAAAGAAGTTTTGGATGTTTCGAGCTGTGATTGTTATGAGAGGTTCAGCTTCAACCCACTTTGTGAAGTAATCTACCGCCACTACTAGGAACTTACTCCCACCCGTTGCTGGTGGGAATGGCCCGAGTAGATCAATGCCCCACTATGCGAAGGGCCATGGGCTGGTGAGATACTTGAGGTCGGCGGCGGGCTGGTGGTGAATATTGGCGTACTTTTGGCACTTATCGCATTTCCTGACTAACTTAACAGCGTCTGCTTTCATTGTTGGCCAATAGTACCCTTGTCGTAGTGCTTTTTGGGCGAGGGCCCTGCCCCCCCAGGTGTCCGCCGCACAAGCCTTCATGAGTGTCGCGGAGTACAAGCTCGGCTTCGGGAGGTCGCAAGCAGCACAGGTAAGGGAGCGTGTAGGATCCTTGGTACAACCGTCCGTCTATTATGACGTATTTGGCTACCTAACGCTCTACCCTCTGGCGGCGTTGCGGTCTGCAGGGAGGGTTCCATGTAGCAGGAAGCTCGCGAGCGGATCGATCCAGCTCGGCTCTGCTTGGGCGACAGGAGCGACCTCCTCTGCCCCCCCCCTCCTTCCCCGAGAATGCTAGGCCGAGGTAAGTCCTCTATGTATACAGTTCTCATGGTGTTGTCACTGGTGTTGGCTAACCGGGATAGAGCATCGGCCTCAGCGTTCTCTGACCTCGGGAATTGCTTGATGAAGTGTGACTGGAAGTTAAGCAGAGCCTTCTTTACTTTTGCTAAGTAGGCGATCATAGTTGGTTCGCGGGCTTCGTATTCGCCTGTAACCTGGTTGACCACAAGCTGGGAATCGCTGCAGATAACTATGTGTTTTGCTTTTACCTCTTGTGCCAGGGCTAGCCTAGCTATCAACGCCTCGTATTCTGTCTCATTGTTGGATGCCACAAACTCGAAGCGTAGTGCGTACACCAGTTTTGTGCCACTCAGGCCGTGAAGAACTACACCGGCTCCGCTCCCTGCTGATTCGAGGAGTCATCTACGTGAAGGATCCAAGGCTCTTCATCCCAGTTCGCACTTGGCCTAACCAAGAGAGATACCGAACTGGGTGCGACCTCACGGTGCTCGGACTCAACCGGCCTGGGAGTACCAAGCTCACTCGGACTGGGGGCCTCGTGCTCAACTGGGCTAGGGACCTCGGAGCTGAATGTTCATTCCGCAACAAAATCTACCAAGGCTTGGGCTTTGATGGCAGTTCGTGGCTTGTACTGGAGGTTGTACTCATTGAGCTCATTGGCCTAGTTCGTCAATCGACCAGAGACTTCGGGCCTGAGCAACACTTGCCTCTAGGGTTTTTTGGTGAGGACGATAATGGTATGGGATTGGAAGTACGGGCGAAGTTTGCGGGCCGCAATGACCAGTGCATAGGCCAGTTTTTCTATTTCTGGGTATCTCGTCTCTGCTCCCTGTAACACTTTACTGACGTTGGACCCGATCTACTACCTTTATTAGTACCGAGCTGACCACTTCGTCGCTTGCTGAAAGATATAGTTCTAGGACATCGCCCTCTTCGGGCCGGGTCAAAACTGGGATACTGGCGAGGTATCTTTTGAGCTCGTCAAACGCGAGCTGGCATCCTGGGTTCCATTCGAACCCTTTTCTTTTTATTGCCTTGAAGAAGGGCAGGCAGCGGTCTACCGATTTGGCCATAAAACGACTCAGAGCGGCTATTCTGCCGTTCAACCTCTGAATCTCTTTTACTTTTCAGGGCGGTCTCATATCTAGGATGGCCTTTATTTTGTCCGGGTTGGCCTCAATACTATACCAGTTGACGAGGTACCCTAGGAACTTACCCGAGGTGACACCGAAGACACACTTGTTTGGGTTTAGTTTCATGCTAAATTGGCACAGAATTTAGAAGACAGAATGCAAATCTTGTATTAATTCATGCAAAATTTGTGTCTTGACGACCATGTCGTCTACATAACATTCTATCTTAGTACCAATTAAGGGTTGAAACAGCTTATTCACAAGCCTTTGAAAGGTTGCCCCAACATTTTTTAGTCCAAAGGGCATAACCTTGTAGCACTATAGGCCGAACTCGGTTATGAAGGCGGCTTTTTCCTCGTCGGTCGGGTCCATCATGATTTAGTTATAGCCCGAGTAGGCATCTAGGAAGCTTAGCAACTTGTGTCCCGAGGTCGCGTCCACTAGGCGGTCGATCCTGGGGAGGGGGAAGCAATCTTTCGGGCAAGCTCAGTTCTGGTCGGTGTAGTCGACACACATGCGCCACTTGCCGTTTGCCTTCTTTACCAGAACGGGGTTGGCTACCCAGCTCAGGTAATGAACTTCCCTTATGAAGTCTGTTGCGAGGAGCTTCTCGACCTCTTCATCGACCGCCCTCCAGCGTTCTGGGGCTAGGTTGTGTTTCTTTTGTCTAATGGGCCTAACTACAGGGTCAGTATTGAGCTTGTGAGTTATAAGGTTTGGGTCTATGCCGCGCATTTCTGCTGCGGACCAAGCGAAAACATCTAAGTTANATAAGGTTTGGGTCTATGCCGCGCATTTCTGCTGCGGACCAAGCGAAAACATCTAAGTTATTGAGTAAGAAGCGTACCAGTTCGGATCGCAAGGGCTCCTCCAGGGAAGCACCGACCTGAAGTGATCTGGCTGGGTCCTCTACCGAGACAGGGATGGGAATAGTCTCCTCCGTGGGCGCAACTCACTCCTTGCTCGGTTCCACGGGTCGCTCCAGCTCGAGGTCGTTGGTCACCTTGGCCTTTCCCTTGAGGGCGGCGACGTAGCACTTGCGAGATTTGAGCTAGTCGCCCTGCACTACCCCAATGCTGAAGTCCGTGGGGAATTTAATGGCTAAATAGTAAGTGGACACCACAGCCTTTAAAGCATGGGTGATCGGCCGACCTACTATGGCATTGTATGGGGAGGGGGTCACAACCACTAAGAAGTCATGCTTGAGTCTTACCGTGCTAGGCTACGTGTTGACTTCCACAGGTACTGTGACCTTTCCCAGGGGTCTGATCTCCTCTCCGCTGAAGCCGACCAACAAGGTATTCGTGGGCTTCAAGTCACTCTCTTGGAACTGGAGTTTGTCGAAGGCCGCCTTAAAAAGGATGTCTGTCGAACTGCCGGAGTTGACGAGTACGCGCCGGACTTTGAAGTCATTGATCTTTACCTTTATGACGAGTGCGTCGTCGTGAGGGTAGTGGACCCTGTGCGCCTCATCCTCGGTGAAGAATATGGGGTCTTCCATCCTCGGCCACTTTGGGGGATTTTGTTCTTCTTTGGCGGCCTCACGGGTTGATGCCCAAGCTACTGCTGAGGTGCATCCTGCTACAATCGATCCTCCAATGATCACATGGATCGTTCCCCGAACTGGCCTTTCCTCCGGGGACTGCTTCTGTGGTTGTTCTGCTAGTCGGTTGCTGGATTCAGGGGCGTCTCTACTGTACTCCCCCTGTCGACCTGCCTTATTATTATTATTATTATTATTATTATTATTATTATTATTAT
>NW_010729112.1:2926985-2947668 GCF_000365185.1 Nelumbo nucifera | reverse complement strand
TGTACAAAATTTCTTAGGTACCCGCGACGGATAAGTTCCTCTATCTCGTCGCGGAGATTCTTACAATGTTCGGTGCTATGACCGTGGTCTCTATGGAAACTGCAGTACAAGTTTATATTCCTCTTGTTCGGGTTTCCCTTCAGACGAGGTGGCCATTTCACATACGGGGCGTCTTTGATCGTCATTAAGATCTCGGCCCACTTCGCGTTCAAGGGCGTGTAGTCCGTTCGACTTGCTAAGGGAGCTCGGAACGGTTGGCTTGGCTTCGTCCCCTGAGCTGGGTCTTTCTTCCTCCTGTCATCTTGGTTGGGAGGTTCGCCTTCCCTCTTCCTTTTTTCAAACCTGCCCTCAGTTCTTTGGTTGATCTCCTCCTACGTTCTCATGAATCTGTCCACAAGTTTGAGGAATTCAGCTATGGTCGCGGGCTGGCTGACCACCATGTGCCATTTGAATTCCTTGTGCGTCACACCCGTCTTGGCCGCTGCGAGCTGTACTACGGGGTCTAGGCGCGGTATCTATAAGCACGCGTCGTTGAACCGCTTGATATAGCCCCGGATGGACTCTCCTTCCTTCTAGACTATCCCGAGGAGGCTCTCCTCGGTTCGGGGGCACCGCTTGTTGGTGACAAAGTGTGTAGTGAAGACTTGTACAAACTAGGTCCAGTTCCTTATCGACCCGGGGGCCAGGTTCCTATACCAAGTGCGGGCCACTCCCTTGAAGGTGGTAGTGAAGGCCACACACATGTAGGACTCGCTGGCCCTCGCCAGGTGTATCTAGGACTGGAAAGCATCAACATGATCACTGGGGTCAAAGGACCCATCATATTTGTCTAGCGGGGGGAGTTTGAAATCTTTGGAGATGGGAACCGCGAGGAGTTCTGATGTCAGGGGGGAAGGGACTGAAAGAATAGGAGCAACCTTTACCTCATCCGAGCTTGCTTCTTCTTTACCTTGGAGCTCAGGCAGAACGCATGTGGTAGTTTGGCGACTTCGTCGGCGCCTCCGCTACTGCTTGGAAGGTCCGGTATTGGCGCTGCTTACTTCGGTGTTGTTGAGCTCAATGGGCCCGGACTGTTGGTGGTAATCTGCGGCTAGGATGCCGAACTGGTTCTCCGCAAGCGGGAGCCCGAACTTAGAGTGTTGAGGTGGTGCTGACTTGATTGGCTGGGAGGTTCCCGATCCGCCAACGAGCTGCGAAGCGGGGGTAGTTAGTCTTTCCCTCTTGCCAGGAGATGAGGCCTAGTTTCTGGAGGGGTTCTGAGGCTGGGAAGCTTCCCCTCGGTGAAGGCGCCTGCCTTGAGGAGAGGGCTTGACTTGCCTGACAATAGGGTGCCGAGGTGGGAGCTGTGGTTGGTTCTGAGGCAGTTGGGGGAACTACTGTTGGTAGTGGTACTGGGAAATGTGGTGTAGTACTTGTTGCTGATGGAGTTGGTGTTGTTGAAACTACTGCATTTGGGCTTGCATGGCCCGCATGCATTGCATCAAGTCATCAAGCTGGTTCTGGCTGGTCACCAGAGGGACAACGGTCGGTTTGGCGAAGGTTGTCTCAATAGAGGGGGGAAGGGGAACATTCACAGGTGCCACTGTTCGTGGCGCACTTAGGCTAGGGATTCCGTCCGCCAAGAGGGGGACGGTGAACTGTTCGATGCATACAGTGGTGGGCTGAGGGTGTTCCCCTACAACATTCAGGTCAGCATTACGTCTGTCACTATCGGAGGAAGCCATGAATGCTAAGTTTTCTTTGGAAGAGAGTTAAAGGTTGGGGGAGGCTTTTTGAAGCGTTCCCACAGGCGGCGCCAAATGATGATGTATGATCTGGTCGGTCATGGTTGCCAGTAACCTTGCCTCTGACGGAGCTGAAGATGCCTGAAACAAGGAAGAAATAAGAGATTTCCTAGGAGGAACCCGGTGGGAACACTCCGAAGCTCAAGTTAATACTCTTGAGAAGGCAAGGGAAAATAAGAGACTTTATGACCAGAAAGCACAAATATCACATACCTCTTTCTCTAGGGGAAGAAGGCCTTTTATAACCACCTGGTGCACTCACTCCCAAGCTTCTGCCAAGTTAGGTATAACCGCCTCTGTGGGGGGCAGACATAACCACCACTGTCCTCTCTGTCAGGGCCGTCTCTTGCCACAACTGAGATGGCAGTAGCAGGTGGCTATTACGGTGTGATTGCCATCTATCAGATCCAAACCAGTCAGGCGTGCTGCCCCAGAATACGAACCTGTCAGGTACGGTTTCACAGTTGCGCGACCTGGAGCCGTGGTGCCGGAGTGGTGCACGAGGTGAAGTCTTGAGTTCGGATGAGAGTATGGCCTACTGTCCCGAGGTGCCGGGATATGACCCGAACTGACCCTAGGTGGGCTAGTCCGGGCTTCGCCCCTCGTGAGCTTGCTAGCTTCGGGATTCTTATGGAGAGTTCAGGTTTCACCTCCCAGGAAGTGTGGGTTCCTTTTGGGGAGCTCGGGCCTCTTCTTGGGGAGCTCGGGAGCTCTGGCTTCTTCTTGGAGAGCTCGGGAGCTCGGGAGCTCGGGCCTACTACTTGGGATATGTCCGTACTATATCACCGTATTGAGCTGGCATTCCTTTCAGGTCACCCCGGTTTCTTCCACGTATCGCATAGCCAAGGGGTCGGGCCAAATCTACCCCCATCAGTTCTGGTTTGCCTATTAAACACATTGGTTCCTCTATCATACCATCTAAGGAACGCACATTACATTTAAATAATATATTGCATGTTCCTAAAATTACCAAGAATCTACTATCTGTTGGGCAGTTAACAATTGACAACAATGTTTATTTTGAATTCCACCCTTATGCTTTCTATGTCAAGGATGCTCTCACCAAGAGGGTGCTTCTCCAAGGAGTGAACGAAGGTGGTCTCTACAAGCTGATCACAAGGCGGGATGGTATGCAATTAGCTTCATCTTTTGCTGCTAAAGGGGAGTGTACAAATGTGGACATGTGGCATAGGAGGCTAGGTCATCTAGCTCCCAAGGTGGTCCGCTCAGTTATTGCTCAATTTCAGTTACCTCTAAATTCTAGAAACAATAAACTTGACTTTTGTCAAGCATGTCAGTTGGGTAGGAGTCAGAAATTACCTTTTGTGTTTGATTCTTCTAAAATAACCTCTCCTTTAAAGGTCATATTTTCAGATATTTGGGGACCTTCACCTGTCACCTCTCCTCATGGTTACAGGTATTATATTTTATTTGTTGATGGTTTTAGTAGGTATTCTTGGATTTATCCCATGGTCCATAAATCAGAAGCTCCCACTATTTTTATGCATTTCAAGAAACTTATTGAAAATCAATTCGAAAGAAAAATCAAATCCATACAAACTCATATGGGTGGTGAATATACTAAATCTCAGTTTCGTGACTTTCTTCTATCAATGGAAATTTCTCACCCCTCACACTCGAGAGAAAAATGGTAGGATTGAAAGAAGACATCGCCAAGTTGAAGTTATTGGGTTATCTCTTGTTGCTACTGCTTCCATGCCAAAGCGCTTCTGGTTTGAAGCCTTTCAAACAGCAGTATACTTGATGAATAGATTGCCAACTCCTGTGCTGCATTACAAAAGTCCTATGGAATTCTTATTTCATAAGTCCCCTAACTACTCAATTCTAAAGGTATTTGGATGCCTCTGCTTTCCTTGCGTGAGATGACAAATTGGACTTCAGGTCCGTTCCCTGCGTATTTTTGGGTTATAGCCCATAGCATCATGGGTATCGTTGCTTTCACATTGCTTCCGGTCGCCAATAAATATTCAGGCATGTTATTTTTAAGGAGAATTCACTTCCATTCTCTCAGGGCCCAAGCCCAACTGCTCATGTAGACTCTAGTTATATTTTACTTGATGGGCCGTCTATTATTACAAATAGGACTTCCCATGGGCCTTCTACTATATCTCCTGAGATCTCTGGTTCAGCACCCATTGGGCCCATTATTACTAACCAAATGCAGCATGATGGTTCCCTCACTGAACCAGTTGATAGGCCCGCCAATATCATGGTGCAGTCTTCCCCCGTTGATGAAAATGATGGAAGTAACTCAGCTATAGGCGTGAATCCTTTAAATACTCATCCCTTGACCACTCGGCTGAAAAGTGGCATACACAAACCTAAAGTCTACTTGGCATCTACTCATCCTCTTGAATCTATCACTGAGCCCACATGTTACAAAGAAGCATCCAAACATGCCTCATGGCAGGGTGCAATGGAGGAGGAATTTAATGCCCTCCTATGTAATGGGAGTTGGACACTTATGCCAAGGTTACCTTCAATAATGTTGTTGAATCCAAATGGGTCTACCGAATCAAGTGAAGGGCTGATGGATCCATAGACCGTTTCAAAGCCCGCTTAGTTGCAAAAGGTGTTCAGCAACAATCGGGACTTGATTATGAGGAGACATTCGGTCCAGTAGTAAAGCCCACTACTGTGCGGATCATTCTCAGCTTGGCTATCTCCAAACATTGGGACCTCCGTCAATTTGATGTCCAAAATGCCTTTTTACATGGTTCTCTCAATGAAGATGTTTTTATGGAGCAGCCCATTGGGTTCAAAGACCCTAAGAATCCAGATTATGTATGCCACTTAAGAAAGTCCTTATATGGGCTTAAATAGGCCCCACAGGCCTGGTATCACCATCTCTCTGAATTCTTACTGAAATTGGGCTTCACTATGTCAAGGGCTAACTCCTCCTAATTTATTCTCAAGACATCCAAGCTTCAGCTCTTCATGTTAATATATGTTGATGACATAATCATAACGGGCTCAGATCCCTCCACCATCAACTCTCTCATATCTTCTTTGGCCGCTGAATTTGCTGTTAAGGACCTAGGCCCAGTCAGTTACTTCCTAGGTGTTGAAGCAATCAGAACTAAATCTGGGCTTTTTCTTTCACAATGCAAGTACATTTTACCTCGCCATCTGACACGACTATTCTTCTGCCTTGAATCAAATTAATTCTTGAGTATCAGTTGTTTACCCCCCAGCAAGTTTGGCAAAAGCAAGAAATTGCTATGAGAAGCAATAGTGTTGGGGTGCAACATGGGGCATATAATTGTATTGTTCTTTTTTCATGTCTATACTATTCTTTAATTTTCTTCATTGTTTTTTTTTGTTCTATATCATATTTATCTATTCCAAACTAAATCATCGTATAGGGGTGTAATCAATATAAGCCAAGCGGAATTTTTCCATGTCTTGGCTCAATTTAATTATTATTATGTTCGAGTTCCAATTCCATTGAACGCAATTTTTTTGTTCGATTAAATATTTGATGTTTAAATATTCTGTTTTTCTCTCTTCAATCTTTTCGCAATACTTTGAGTTTTAAGCATGCTTTAACTAACGTCTTAATCGATTTGGGGTATTTTTGGAATTTTACAAATATTTGAACTCTAGAATCCAACACCATAACTACATCAACGCCAAAAATCCAAATCTAAATATACTAAGATTGTCAAATTCTGATACCATTTACCCCTTCATCTCAACACCCAAAGTCGGGACTAATTTCAATCATCTGATCGAGATCATTTTGATCTTGAACCTTATCTCACATCAAATCAAAAATGCAAACACCACAGGCACATAGAGCCCAAAAATCCAAATACGACGGCACCAAGATCACCCAAATCCAATAATGTTTACCCCTTCATCTTAAGACCGGAACTCAAAACCGATTTCAAGCGTCCGATCAGAATCATTTTAATCCCAAACTTTATTTCATGTCAAATCAAAAATCCAAAACCATAGGTACGTAGATCTYAGAATTCCAAATCCGACAACACCAAGATCACCCAAATTCGACACCGTTTACCCTTTCATCTTAAGACCCAAAGCCATAACCAATTTCGACCGTCTGATCAGAGTCATTTTGATCTTGAACCTTATTTCACGTCAAATCAGAAATCCAATACCATAAGTACGTAGGTCCCAAAAATCCAAATCCGATGACACCAAGACCACTCAAATTCAACACTGTTTACCTTTTCATCTTAAGACTCGAAGTTGGAACCGATTCCGATCATCCAATCGGAGTCATTTTGATCCTAAACCTCATTTCATGTCAAATAAAAATCCAATACCATTAGTATGTAGATCCCAAAATTCCAAATCCAACGATATTGAGATCATTGAAATCTGGCATTGTTTACCCCTTCGTCCTAAGATTCGAAGCTAGAATCGATTTTGATGGTCTAATCGGAGTCATTTTGATCTTGAACTTTATTTCATGTCAAATAAGAAATTCAAAACCATAGCTACCTAGATTTCAAAAATCTAAATCCAAYGACACCAAGATCACCCGAATCTGACACTGTTTACCCCTTCATCCTAAGATCCGAAGTCGGAACCAATTTTGATCGTTTGATTGGAGCCATTTTGATAATGAAACTCATCTCATGTCAAATTAGAAATCCAAAACCATAGGTACATAGATTCTAAAAATCCAAATCCAACATACTAAGATCACCTAAATCAGACACCATTTACCCCATCATCTCAAGACCTAAAGTCGGAATTGATTCTGATTGTCCGATCGGGATCATTTTTATCCTGAATACTATACCATGTGAATTCTGAAATTTAACCTTGTATATGGATAGAGCTCAAAATTCTGAGTCCAACGGTATCAAGATCGTCCAATTTTGACACTGTTAATCCCTCCATATTGAGACCCGAAACAAGACTTGGTCTAAGCTCCATTTGGAATCCTCTTCATTACAATCTCGAACCTAGGGCATCACATAACTATAATTTCCTCTCAGACTGTAGAACTATCTTAAAATCCAAGATTTAACCAGATAAGGAGCTTCCAGTCAATCACCTAAACTTGGAATGTTCAATTTAGGTAAATTGGTGAAATTTTTCTCTAGATCTTATTGCGTTGATTGATTGAAAGGAACCCCCACAAAGCTGTCTTGACAACCCCTTTTCCTTCCAAAAAAACTGTTTAAACCTCAGCCTTTGAACTCCCTAGTCTCCCTATCGCAATCCTCCATTCCCTTCTAGAACCCTTTTAAAAGATCTATAAATACCCCCTTTCTCACACACAAGACACATAATTTAACTTGGGGAGAGAACTTTACCCCCATTAGCTTATTGAATACCCTCTTCACATCCCAAGCAGCCTAAACTTCCTTAACCCACATCCAAACTCATGAGGAAACCTCGATCATGTCCAAAGAACCCCTTAGGTCAAGCCTACACATATTCTAGCCTAGAGATTATAACTTAGAGGAAAAAACCCACGAATACACCCCCATACAACCCTCCACCACGTCCAAGAGCTTTCCACTCACTCGCCCCACATGTTTTGGATGCCAAAGAATCATCTCTCATGACCCTAATACATATGTTTTTTCCCACTCCAACAAAACTCCAACATTTCCTTTGTTTAAGTCAATCCAAAACTAGAGAGGGCAAGGTTGAAGCTTATTTGAATCTCACAATCATTGTAAAAGAGAGTAAGGACATCTGGCTGAATTTCCTTATTCCTTGGACTACATAAAAAACACTTCCTCATTCCTTGGGCCAAATATATCATCTACTCAACTATGTACATTTTGCTTCCATGTTCAAGATATCATCACTAATTTGCTGATTCTCTCACCGTTGCTAGTAATTATTTGTGGTAGTATAGCGCTATATATCTCCTTGCCACTTTTTAGTAGTTATTACGAAAACACTTTTTATGATAAAAGTACTTTCCTAAAGCACTTTTACGAAAGTACTTTATGAAAACACTTCTCTAAAAGCACTTTTATGAAAGTACTTTTATGAAAGCACCTTTACGAAAGTACTTTTATAAAAGCACATTTACAAAAGCATATTTTATGAAAGTACCTTTACAAAAGCACTTTTGTAAAAACACTTATGAAATTACTTTTATAAAAGCACTTTTATGAAAGTACTTTTATAAAGCACTTTTACTAAAGTATTTTTTACAAAACATCTATGCCAACTGGTAAACATTGACTGTTGGAGACCTAGGCTAGCAGTTTATGAATACTAGTACATTTTTTTAAGAATGAAAATGAGCAACCTTGTCAATCAGGAAATAATTCGTTTTTAGGAAAATAGTATTTGGTTCATAGCAATATTTTCTCATTTTGCCTATTTTTACCCATTCTTGTCCATTTTAAAATTTCATATTGAATAAGAATGAGAAAAAATGAGAATTGAACCAAACATGGCCTTAGATATTAGTGTCATCTTTTTTCTTTTATTGCTGAATGTGATCACTACATGCATGTTTTGTAGTAGTTCCTTAGCTCCAGTAGCTTTTCTTTTTAGTCTACGATATCCATTTATTTGGCTTAGTTTTAACATCCATTAGAAACTTGATAAATACGTATTTTGCTAGAAATCATCAATAGAAAGTTGCATCATCAATTCACCATAGTAAGAATAAATTCTTCATGGCTGGCCCATTCCATCGGACATTGCATGAATCAACCAACATTCAATTAGGATCATTTTCCATTTCTTTTAAAATATATAGTAGAAAACCACCATTCACTTTCTTGTCCTTGAACTCTTTTACATGCTTTTGTTTCAACATAACCGTTTGATCATTCATCCCATTAACACATACACCACCTGGTCGTTCATCCCATCTTTCAACAGATACATTTGCATCATCCAATTAACACACACCATTTGATCGTTCATCCCATCTTTCAACAAACTTCATGTTAGTTAGTTCATACTTTCTATCATTTAGGCATCATCATCTCAAGAGCTTATTAATCTCCCACTCATCTCATATGTATGCATGCATGCATTTATACATCTATGTATGTATGTAGCATGTATTTGTGTATGTATATGTTAGTCGAGCCAGGCTTATGAGCTTTAAGTCAAGCCAAACTTTTTATTGGTTGAGTTTGAAATCAAATAACTATCGCTGTTAAAAAGATTTGGAAAATCCTAACACACCACGTGTCACCTAAAGAGGGGCGGTCGAGCGTAAGAAATGGGTAAGCCAAAACCATGATGAACTGTGAAGCATAAGGAACCTTGGGAATAGTAGGTCGAGCAGGGTATGGTGGATGGGGGGACATCGAGAAGGTGCCATGCCAGCCAATAGACGAGTATGTGGGCGAACATTAATGACAACATGGTAGCACTAGGATGGGACCTGTTAAGATAAGGCTTGTCAGAGCGATCCTCAGGGTAGGTGGGATCCTAAGGGAGTAGGCATAATAAGAAACTATCAGGACTAAGGCTGAGGCAAAAGCCTATAAAGGCCATCGGCAGAGATAAGGGGTAGGATCTCAGGGGGTGTCTCTCTTAGAACTCAAGAAACTCTAAAAACCTAGTCTACAAAGCCCAAGATTTCCCTCCTATAGATGAACCTGGTTCACTCATTAAAACCAGGTTCCAACTTCCAACTGGCCTCCTTGATTCTGATATGTGTCTATGTTAGGTGTTGAAACCCACATTTTTGGTGACTCCACTCAGGAGGCTGGTAATAGGAACCACATGAGAATATCAGGTTCTAAGCACGATCAAGTCGTGGGAGATGAAGAGGGAGTACCTAAGAAGATCACCTCAAACGACTAGCATCCCAATGTGACAAGGTCCCTAACTTCAGGAATAGCAGGGGCCAAGAAATTTTTGATAGAGCAACTTCTAACACCTACCTTGAAGTGGTAGATAGCGGCAATGGCACAACATTTTGCCACCGACCTGCCAAAGTTCCCATTGGAGAAATGACAGATGTTCTTCCATCGCATGCAATCTAGAAGGCGTCTGAAATTGAGGATGATGGGAATATGGGAGGGTTGTCCCTACAATAGCGATTGCTTACTGGAGAACGGGCACCCGGGGGAAATTCGGAACCTGGGCAGGTGTCAGGAAGACAGTTTGTCACAACGAAGGAAATTCAAGTTCTGATAAAACAACTCAGGGGTAACGCCATTCGTAGTATTGATGCCGCACTTCCCCCATATCCGAGGGAGCTAAATAATAGTCCTTACCCACAAAAATACAAGACTTTGCAATTCCCGCAATTTACTAGTGAAGGGGGAAACCCAAAAGAGAATGGTTGATGGTTCATGGATGCCCTAGGACAATACAGGTCTAACCCAAACTTGTTTTTAAGAGAATTCAGCACGTTTCTAGACAGACGGGCCTACACTTGGTATGACCGGGGTTGGTACGACCATGGGACAATATGGTAAATTTGTTCTATGGAAGGTTTTATGAACTAAAGGAAGATTTCACAATTGTAGATCTGGGAAGAATGGAGCATAAGAATGATGAAGTAGTCAATGATTTTATATGGAGATTTCATACCAGGATCCTGGACCTCAAACATGTGTTAGGGGAAGATGAACAAGTGTTGGTCCAGTTGTGCTTGAATAGTATAGCTGTAGAATACAGGGTCCTCTTGGAAAATCTCAAAATTGAAAATTTCATAGACCTGCATACATTTTCCAGACGTACTGCCCTATCCCCAGGAAAGCTGAAAGAAAAAGGGGAAACAATCACAGGAGGATTAGATAGCCATAGTGGAACAACGACCACCCAAGAAGGTCGTCAAGTGCAACGGAAGAAAAGAGCGGCAGTGCCAAGGGGAAGTAGCACTCGTCATACCCCTTCCACAAGAAACACTCATCCCTTTGGTTGATGATTGGACTGAGGAGGGTCTATTAATGTGCCCCAAAGGTTATGTTGAGCCTGGGGGTGACGCCCGTAATCACCCAACATACTACGCTTATCATAGGCACATCAAGCACTCTACCCCAAGTGTTGTGTTAAGGAGATTCTATGTCAAGAAAATACAATCAGGGGACATGGAAGTTAGGGACAAGGGGTGGCCCAAGGTCTACAAAGAACCCCTTCCCCATCATGATGGTCTACCTCATGTATGAGCTTTCACCCGCATCGTCAGAAAAAATCAAGGACTTAAAGAATGGGCGGTTGAGGAAGTTAGATTGGAAATGACTAAGTCTATACAAAGCACTACATCAAGGGGGACTAGATTTGGAAATAATGAAGAAAACAAGCATGAAGCTAAAGCATGGGATGACAGAAAGGTCTTCTTAGGAAAGGATGTTGTAGGACCACCAAACCACAATACATCTCTCTACATAACAATAGTTGTGCATGGTATGAAGTTAAAGAGAGCCTTAGTAGATCCTAGGGCATACTTGAACATAATGCCCATGACAATATTCAAGGACATGGGATTGTCACGATGTCATATCACCCCAAAAGCCATATGTGTTATAGGCTTCGGTAATGGCAAAGAAACAACCATTGGCATTGTAACATTGACACTCCAGGTAGGGAGCATGAGCCTCCCAACCCAATTTCAACTCATGGATACTTGGACAACCTACCATGTATTAGTAGGCCAGTCATGGATTCATTCGTTAGAGGTTGTGCCATCAACTTATCACCAATGCCTCAAGTTCATGCACAAGGGCAAGGAGGTTTGCATTCCTATGACTAAGGATCCATTTTCTAGAGAAGAAGCCTACACGACTGATACTCCCTTCTCGTAAAAGGAATTGAGGGGACACGAGTGTGTAATAAGCACCCCGTTGCCCCGGTGGGAAGATTATCAACATCCATATCCAGAATGCAAAGCCCAAAAAGCTAATGACAAACACTCTAGCAGGTAGAGAGGCATTTGCAACAAGTGTGTGAAACATCTCGTGGCACACATTCGATGGCTCTGCCTCCCCCTTGTTCCAAGAAGAAGCAAGACCAAACTGTATATGAGTGGATCTCCAAGACTAGGGCACCCAATGGGAAGATAGTGTACCAGATCTAATGGTGTGTGGGGCCCTCCATGCCTGGCAAAGGAGGAGGCCTCGAAAACATGGAGCATGAGGAACAAGAGGCAATGTTTGAGGATCCCCACTCATGTTAACTAGAGAGTCAATTAATAGAGGAGAACCTGCAGACTGTCAAATTATTCAAAGACGAAAGGATGTCTAGACCAGTCAACATAAATGCCGAATTGGCCACCCAAGAGAAGGGGCAACTGGTTGAGTTGTTGAAAGAGTATATAGACGTGTTTGCTTGGATGTACGATGAAATACTCAAGTTGGACCCACGACTTGTGGTGCATGAATTGCGAGTAGGCCTGAGAACCGTGTCGGTCAAATAGGCACCTCAAAGTTTTTAGTTGAGATAGAGGCACAGATCAAGGAAGTAGTCAAGAAATTACTCGCTATTGGGTTTATTCAATCTATCCAATTCCCCACTTGGTTGGAAAACATAGTACTTGTTCAAAATAAAAATAGGAAGAATGGTTAACTTGGTAATAGGCTAACCACCCTTAGATGATCAACTCGGGAATAGGCTAACCACCCTTAGATGGTTAATTAGAAAGTAGGTTGACCACCCTTAGGTGGTTAACTCGGATTTAAGCAGAGCCTTCTTTGTTAGTAGTTGAAGCAGATATGGATATGGTTAGACTCGGCAAAAAGTTGACCCAACCCAACCCGAGAAAACAGGATTAGGGTCTCATATATAAATACCCAAATGTGAAAATGACCCGACCTAACCCGACCAAAAAAAAAAAAAACTGGGTTGGGTCATGGGTCAACCCGCTGACCTGATTGTCAAGTCTAATTAGGATTATTTATGCATTGTTAGAAGTTTCCACTCTTACATTTTGTTCTATTTAGTCTTTACTTTTTATTGTTTATTCTTTAAATTGTTAAATGTTCAAGTTTTTTATATTATATTTGGAATTTTAAGGTTAATTATTTTAATTTTGACATTTTCCATGTAATTTTTCTTTATTTTTTAAATTTCAATTATTTTTTGGGATGACCCAAATTGACTCATGGATCAACCCTAACCCGAACATTTAGGGTTAGGGTCTAGAATTTGACAACCCAACCCGAAATTCAACCCGATCCAAAATCAATCCGAAATACCTTAACCCAACCCAATTGCTAGGTCTAAATATGGTCCTCAAGATTGGGCCAACCCAAAATCATGAAGGAACCAAAAGCAAGAGGGCAGTAATAACGTCTTCCAAAGGAAAAGGAGCGAGTATGGGTGACAACTAGGCCATTCTTCGAAACAACCTAGTGGTCAGGGGGCTAATTGTCGCAGTCAAAAAGATTCGGAAACTCATAGCACACCACATGTCACCTAAAGAAGGGCGATTGAGCACAAGAAACAGGTAAGCCAAAACCATCCTGATGAATCGTGAAGCATAAGGAACCTTGGGAATGGTAGGCCGAGCAAGATATGGTGGAGGGGGGGACATCAGGAAGGTGCCATGTCAGCCAATAGATGAGTAGATGTGTTATCATTAATGACAGCATGGCAGAACCGGGACAGGACCTGTCAAGATAAGGCTTGTAAGAGCGATCCTTGGGGTAGGTGGGATCCTAAGGGAGTAGGCATAATAAGCAGCCTAGGATTCTACCAGGACTAAGGCCGGGGCAAAAGCCTATAAAAGGCCGTCGGGCCCACGAGGGGCAGGATGTCAAGGGGTGTCTCTCTTAAAACCCAAGAAACTCTGAAAACCCAGTCTACAAAGCCCAAAATTTCCCTCTTACAGACGAGCCCGGTTCACTCGTCAAAATCAGGTTCCAACCGGCCTCTTTGATTCTGATACCGTGATACGTGGTTGTATCAGGTGCTGAACCTCACAATAGCTAATCGTGCGAGTTTACTTTGAGATTAAAACTCGATTAGAATCAAACTTGAACTGAGTCTAACAGGACCATAACATTCAACGCTCGATTCAAGTAATTTATTTGCAAAGGAGCAGTTACCACTCAGCAGGAACAGTTCAGAGTTCACACTAAGCAATTCAAAGATGAAACATCATCCAAATCCTCCTGTCGTCAAGAATCATCCCCACTTTCCTATTTTCCTTGCCATTATCCATCAGGATAGCCTCGTCATCATCGAGTTGAAATTAAAAGCAACACTCAATCAATTAGAAAACAAACAACTCGGCTCTCATTGACTTGGACAATCTAATAAAAGCATTAAGTGACATGCATGAAGAGTATTAAAAGATTTTTTTTTTCTTTTCTTAAACAAAAACAATTGCCACATCAGCAAAACAACCAATCATATTATCGAACACCCCCTTAATTAATTACAAATTGAAGAGCCAATTTAAAATTGACCTGGTCCTTCTAAAACAGTGATGGCGACGCTAATGAAATATAATTATCAAATTTGGGTCTACGGATGTCATTCCATCATTTTCATCATCCATTTTATATTATTGCTAACTACCACCTTTTCATCAAATTTGACAGCTGGCATTAAAAGTTTTGCCCAAGCTCATGTTCATGAATGATGATTTGTCTTTTTATGCTAATGCTATATTATGCACTGAATAAAATGAAATGGCCAAACAGGATTAACAAGGCTTAGATGATGATAATGATACAAAACTTTAAATTACTTTATTATTAACTGCAATTTCTTCCTTATTATGTTTGCTTAATTAAGAATTCCACTTTGTATGCAAGCTATATTGGAGGAATTAATTTTCTTGTTATAATTGATGCTTTTGTTTTCAGATACGTGTAGAAAGCATATAACAAACTTTGAATTAATATTTAATGGAAAGTCAACTCTTTTTTGGCAATGGTGGAAGTGGGCTCTGTGGCCCCAACTTGCCACATGTAAAAAGGTGTGAATCCAGAAGCAGATGATGAAGCCATGGAAGACATTTTGGACTCTCACACATATTACACCACACCTCCTAAAACTCATGTTTATTTGTGCAAATGTACTGGTTTAAGTTTTTCCTTGTTGTGATTTGATTAAGGGAATGCTGATGGGTTGGTGGATTGCCACCCTAGCATTCCTTTAACATGTTTTAATTTTGTCTAAAACCCTTAAAGAGCAAACTTGACTTCTTATTGGAATAACAATCAATATCCCTATTCCAAAATTTCAACAATTGACAAATTGAATAAAGAATAAGATGGGTATCTTTATACAATTTTAAGTATAAATTAAAGTCAAGTGTTAGAATTGATAATGAATTTATTTATTTTACCCAAAATCCAAAAGAAAGAATAAATAATAACTCCAACTGTGGATAAGAAGGCCGATATCCATAATTAAGAATGTAGACAATGGCATACATAAAAGTTTTTTTTTTTTTTTTTTTTTCAGTTCCAGAATTGTTGAGTAGGGTGTTGAGCCAGTCCATTTGTTAATTATCAGTTCCCTGTAATAAAAACATACCAATCCAACGGTTTTCACATGATAAATACATTGGATAACCAGCTGAATCTATTGCAACAGGCCCCTAGTTTATTTTTATTTATTTATCTATTTATTTATTTTTGTAAACAAAAGTGGTGGATCTAAATTGGTAAACACATCCAGTCTAGCTACAAATTAAATGAAAATCATTTATTAAATAGCATTTACGCATGCAGCAAGTAGTCAATTGGCCAGATAGCTAGAAATTCTAGCTAGCAATCTCTGCAACAATTTAAAATAGCTATTGCTTCTTATAAGACCTCTTCTGGCCAGAATATACACAAATATATTATTAGCTCCCTATCTCCTGTTAGTTAGCAGAACCTAATCACCATCAGCAAGTTGAGTTGTTGTGAGTTATTTTATTAATAAAGGAGAAAAGTCAAATGCTTGAAAGAAGTTGGAACAAGTCAAGAAAGCACAGAAAATATCTACAGCTTCAAATTATTTGGCATCTTACAAAAGGAAATGCGATATCTATAAAATGGGTTGGAATTTGGGACACCCATCGACGCTTAAGCAGAAGGCAGAGATAATAAAGTAGCCTAGCTAGCCCTCAGAGTCAACCATGTCTGGGGAAGAAGGGCGTGGTGATGAGTATACGCAGGATGGGACTACAGACCTCAAAGGCAACCCAATACTTAGATCTGAGAGAGGTCGATGGAAAGCTTGCTCCTTTATCATTGGTACACATATACTGATCTCTCTTTCTCTTTTTTCTGTGTTTCATTCATAGTAAAACCTCGCTCTAATGTGGTATTTGAGCAATATGAAGGAGCTAACACTATCTGCCTTACCTCCTTTTTCTTTCCTTAATTTGTTGCTAAGAAGCGCCTTCACTTTACTAGGGTACCCACTAAAAATTTGAGAAGGCATGGTCAGTTGGTCATAGTTATATTTTCACCTACATATTTTCCTTTTGTTTGATTTATTTTGGAGGAACAGAAGGTTACCAATCATAGATCATGTGCCTAGCTAGTAAGATGTTTTCAGGAAATCTCAAAAATTTACTATCTTTTTTTTTGGGGTTTTATGAACTTAAGCTTCTATCTTCTATGTTACAATAGAAGGTAATAAGGCTAGAGGAAAATAAGATATTTTCTCAAAGTATTTGAAAGGCTTCTTGAATTGGGTTAATTTAAGGATTTTTCCTATATTGTCTACATGGTCTGAACCATCCATCAATTAATTTGTAGGTTAATTAATGTTGCTCCATCTTGTGTTCATGTTTTCCCTAAATATTATTAATTTGAACTTGAATATCCCACATGAAAAGGCTTATATTGGACAGAGCTTTGTAGCAAATTAATTAAAGCACTAGCTTAAGTATGGTTGTTTCTGTAAAAGCTTAGACCATGGATGATGTGGAAAAAAAAGAAAGGAGGGATATCATTGAGAGTATGAATACGACAGATACAGTATGACTTGATCAATACTTAGAGAGATTTGAGAGCTTCCATATATGAGTACTTTGTGCAAAATTTAATTTCTTAGCAACATTTCTCTTTGGGCATGTGCCTCAGTGGTTTTGTGTTGACTTTTCCAGTAGTGGTTTTCAAAGCAGAAAAAAAAAAAAAATCAAAAAGCCTATTTTGGACGCATCAGACATGACAATTCTTTTTTTTTTGTTCCTCTTTGGACCTTATTCCACAAGGAATGTAGAGAGAGAGAGGGAGAGAGAGAGAAGTTGCCACATAGGTATATATGTACTAGGTCAAAAAATCATGGTTTTTAAAACTGGACCGGATTGGATGGTTGGATTGAAAAAACTGGGAACCGGTCACTTGATCGGTTCCATTTTTTCCCAAAACCGTTGATTTTGTCAGCAAACCGTTGAACTGTTCGAACCGTTTTAACTGTTTTTTAATTTTTTATTTAATTTTTTTTGTCTGAATGGGCTGACTGTTTGAGTCGAACGGTCCGACCGTTCAAACCAATAACTAGACCCCTAACCGGTTCAGTTTTAAAAACCATGCAAAAAATGATCACCCCTAGTTCGGGCCTCTTCGACTTTGCCAAAAATTCACTTTCCCATCCATACTTGAATAGTTGAATTTTTCTCCCAATAGAAAATTTTGGCTTTTTCTGTGCCCCTACAAATCTACAATATTTTTTAGTATTTTATGCTTAAATAGATCAAATTAATTTCAATATATGATTCTTTAATTTATTTACAATAATTTCATAATATTTATGAATTGGATAAGATGTGGGTCTCACGTTTGCTGAGTCAAACTGATAATTAAATACCTAATCCATTTACAGCGACCTAGCCATTCAATCCCAACGTACCCCAGGCGATGTGTTACTTCAAACACAGCTATGACCTAGCTATTAAATAATAATTTCTCATTTGGTTCTTTTTCAAACATATAGAACATGCCATGTTTGGTTGAAGAGATGCTCAGTTTGCTATATCTCGTCAGTTCAATTCTTGTAAGAAAGGAATTCCGTTTCGTTTTCCCACTTCTGTTTGTTATTAATAGTTTTACAAAATCGATGGAAACTCTTATTATTATTAGTTTTGTTTGTTTAAAATGGGGCAGTGTATGATGTATTTGAACGTATGGCCTTCTACGGAATATCATCGAATCTGGTGATATACATGACAAGGGAGCTACATAAGGGCACGGTGGCCTCGTCCAACAGTGTCACCAACTGGGTGGGAACCACCTGGTTGATACCCATCTTGGGTGCCTACGTCGCTGATGCACACCTTGGCCGTTACTGGACCTTCCTCATCTCATCCGCCATTTATCTCTTGGTAATTTATTTTTATTTTTATTTTTTTTATTGCTTCATACTCAGTTATCACCTTTCACCTCGGTCTCTTGGGATGCCCCAAGGTTGTGTTTGATTCATCGACTCAGTGATCTGAGTTGGAATAAGATGAGCATCAAGACTCTTCTGTTAACTGCAATGGCACCTTGAGAAGAAAATACTCTTCTGTTAATGTTTCTCTCTCCAGGTGGGCTAAGGGAAAGTCGGGGAATTTTAATAGTAAAATCTCTGAAATTGAGGAAGCTTTTGCTATTATTCAGCATGATGTCAATGAAGAAACGAAACTCCGAAGTGAATTGGATTCTCTCTTGGAGATCCAAGAATTATACTGGAAGCGGAGGGCTAAAGTTGATTGGCTGCAGAATGGCGACAGACAAACAAAGGTCTTCCATCTGATTGCAACCAACAGGAAGAGAAATAACTATATTGGGTGGCTGAAGGACAATCATGGGAACTGGACATCAGATGACAAAGAAATTAATGATTTGATTAACTCTTATTTTGTCAATCTCTTTACATCTGATTGTCCGGATTTCAGCAGTCTTGATGCCCAAGGTTGTGTTTGGGTGGCCAGAAAATGAACGAAAATGAGGAATCTAGACTAGAATATACTTTCTGTGCTGATTCATTTTGTTTCTTGCGGGTTAGCAACTATCTCTTCTGATTCAAAAACCAAAGAAATTTGGTGGGTTGATCCGCAAGTTATCAAGTTTAAGAGTAGTTAAATCATGATCCGTAATAAATGGTAGTTTGATTTGATTTCATACATTACAGGGAATGGGCCTTCTAACACTGGCCGTTTCGCTCTCTTCACTGAAACCACCTCCTTGTAATCAAATAGACGTTACAAACTGTAAGAAGGCCTCAACATCACAAATGGCTGTGGTCTTTCTTGCACTGTATGTACTTGCAGTGGGAACGGGTGGAACGAAGCCAAACATCTCCACCATTGGAGCAGACCAGTTTGATGATTTCGATCCAAAGGAGAAGGCCCTTAAGCTCTCCTTCTTTAATTGGTGGATATTTGGAATATACCTTGGCACACTCATTGGAAGCACCTTCCTTGTGTACGTACAAGACAATGTGGGCTGGGCCTTGGGCTATGGGATTCCAACGATTGGGCTTGCAGTGTCCATGATAATCTTCATGGTGGGCACACCCTCCTATAGGCACAGGGCGCCTACAGGGAGTCCTTTCACCAGGATGGCCAGGGTCATTGTTTTTGCCCTATGGAAATGGAGGGTGTCCATTCCCAGTGACCCGAGTCAGCTCTACGAGCTTGACCACAAGGAATACGAAGCAAAAGGGAAGTTCAGGATTGAGCATACAGCTTCACTGAGGTTAGTGATGGTCTGGTAGTTTAATTATTTATTAGTTCTGCAACTTCTTTAGTTTTGTCTTAGTAAAGTAAACCTGTTCGTTCCTACAGGTTCTTTGACAAGGCCGCTGTGCAAACGAGCTCAGACTCTCCATGGAAGCTATGTCCAGTGACCCAGGTAGAAGAGACCAAACAGATGCTGCGTATGATCCCAATAATGGTAACAACATTCGTTCCCAGTATAATGTTCGCTCAGAGCATTACCCTTTTCGTCCAGCAAGGTGTAACTCTTGACAGACATCTGGGGAACTTCCGAATTCCTCCTGCAAGCTTGAATGGATTTATAACGATATCCATGCTCATCTCCATCGTTATATACGACCAGGTATTCGTTAAGGTGATCAGGAAGTGGACCAAGAATCCGAGAGGAGTCACCCTCCTTCAAAGAATGGGAGTTGGTCTTGCTCTCTACGTTGTGGTCATGTTGGCTGCATTTCTGACTGAGAGGAGGAGACTGAGGGTGGCCAGAGATCATGGGTTGGTAGAAAATGGTGGAGTGCTTCCTCTCAGCATACTCACCTTGCTCCCTCAGTTCGTGCTCATGGGGGTGGCTGACGCATTTCTAGCCATAGCAACCACGGAGTTCTTCTACGACCAGGCGCCTGAGAACATGAAGAGTTTGGGATCTTCTTATACCATGACTAGCTTGGGGGTCGGAAACTTTCTTAGTACATTTGTTCTCACGACTGTGTCTCATGCCACCAAGAAGAATGGCCACAGAGGATGGATTCTAAATAACCTCAACGCCTCTCACTTGGACTACTACTACGCATTCTTTACAGTATTCAACTTCTTGAACTTCATCCTCTTCCTTGTTGTGTCAAGGTTCTATGTTTACAGAGCAGAGGTCTCAGATTCAATGCAAGTGCTTGAGAAGAAACTTCGAATGTCATCACGTAAGGCCACTGTCACTAACAGAGAGGAGTTAGGGAGATAGAATTGGATCAATTAATACTGATCAGTACTGGATTTAGTGAGAACGTTGAAATGAATTTAATTGGGATTTTGATATAGCTAGAAGCTATCTTCTATCTGGAAAAAAAAATGCTACTTCTGAGTTCCTATTTGCATATCAAGCGATGGATCGGATCATTCTTGATGGGATCTGATGTAACCGTTTTTGGTCACGTACCATTTTTTGTGATGTATAAATTTTTTGGCTAAGTACCTCGTGTTTGACCTGGTGGTGACGTGCCTTGGTGATGAGCTACTTGGTGGCGAACTCCCTAGGGGAGAACTACTTGGTGACGAACTGCCTGGTGATGCTCCCTGGTGGCGAACTGCCTGATGGCGA
>NW_010729112.1:2877846-2922877 GCF_000365185.1 Nelumbo nucifera | reverse complement strand
GCGCAGGCCGCGCCAGGTCGTGCTAGGCCAGCCAGACCGGTGCCCGGGGGGGAAACCAACTTGGTAAATTGTTGCCTGGGTGCTTGCCTAGTTGTCACGAGGTGCCACGTGTCGCAATTTCACTGGAGGGCCAAATCTGCCCTCATCAGGATCTCTTAACAAATATATTTCGAGATTGGCAGTTGAATGATTGAATTATACTTGTTAGAGTGACAAAATCTCTTAAAGCTGCACCTTATTAGAAACTCAGCCCTTGTGTGGCTTTGTCTGGAGAAGAGATGGCGTCAAGAAACCCCTCAGATGGCAACAAGAAAGGTCAGGTACAGATAACCCACCTTAAACCCAGACCATATCTCGGTATACCTAGAAACAATTTCGATTCTGGTTCAGGACCCACGGGCTGAGAGGTGAATGGGCCAACATGGGGTCGAAGCCTGGCTTGTGCCCTTGGCAAAACTGAAGCAATATATAACATGCCAGGCCCATAATTATTGGCAAAACTAAGTCCAGATGATTTAACTCATATTGGGCCACGCCAATCCTGGTTTATTATCGACTAGTCTTGAGTCAGGTCTAATGTTCATTGTGCTCCAAACCCAGCCCACTATCATCTTGAACAGGCATAACTCTAGGGTTTGCTTGTAATATGGATCACACAAATGGATGATATTAAAGTCAACCTAGCCAATTAATGCTAATAAATATTTCTTCATAAAAAAATGATTTAACAAATGAGAGATTGAGGAAAATGGTAAAATGAAAAGATGCATGCATCCAGGGATTATTTTCTTTGGAGGGGGGGAGGATGGATCCCCCGGGCCCCTTGACTCCGCCCTAGAAAGTCTAATGTGATAGACAAATACTATTTTGGCTAAAAGGAAAGTTTTATAAAATAGTTGTAAGTTGTAGGGAAGAGTTTTGAAAAGTTACCCAAACATGAGTGTAGTAAATATGTCAATGCTTAGATGGATGAGTCGTAAAACTATGAAGGAAAGAGTGAGAAATGAAATCTTTGGATTAGTTCTAATAGGTGATAAAATGATTTAATCATCCATGATTTACGAAATAAATAACAAAACAGGATTCGTGTAGTTGACCCCATGGGACAGACATTATAAATTTATGTTTAGGATACATCCAAAGAGCCAAGAGAGTCTAACCTGTCCCAGTAGAGTTTGATTCTCTCCAAGTCCCAACCAATTAAAACGTCTGAGACCATTTAATAACTGAAACAACTTTGATATTTTTGAATGAACTTAACCCCACATATTCCAAAAAAGCTCCTACTATTCAAGGTGGACTTGCCAATCTTTCTTTAGAAAATCCATGCTCTGACCAGGTTTTATGGCTGCATTCAAAGAATCAATACCTCTAAAGAATGTTCACATTGAAGCTGTACACAGATCAATTATTTTCAGGCTTGCAAGAGGCATTGTGAGCCAACAATTGGTTTCAATAGGCAATAATTCGATTGTAGGATTGTTTAGAGGTGTTCATAGGGATGCAAACGGATCAGATCAGATTTGAATCAAGGTATATTTGAATCTGATATGATATTATTTATGTCGAATCTGATCAGATGTGATAGGACTCGATTTGAATTTGAATCCTATCAGTAAGTTGGATCTTTGGATCTGATCCGATCCGACTTGTTTTTTAATTGATAAATTATTAAAAAAATAAAATATACTAATTTAAATAAAATAAAAACAAAAAAACAAGTAGTTTTTAATTATTTTCAGCATATATATATATATGTTTTTTTATAAAAAAATAAATAACAAAATAAATTTATAAATAAATAAATAACATATATATGTATTACATATATTTATATTTATAAATATATAATATATATCAGATCAGATAAGGGGTGATCCGAATCCAATCTAAAAATCCAAACAGGGGGTGATCCAAATTCGACCAAATAGGATTGGATCGGATCATGATTCAATCCTTTTGCACCCCTAGGTGTTCATACATTCATCAATTGTATGGTTTTATTTTTCAAAATAAAAAAAAAATGACTGCCACATCAGCAAAACTGTATCATTTTACTGATGTAGCTGTTGTATCTTTTTTTTTCTATATTTTGAAAACAAAATCATCACAATCAAGTGAGAACATATATGGGTCAAATTGATTTTGTGTTTTGAATCTTTTTGTGGAATTAGAGAGCTATCACCCCTTGTGGAGCATTCTTCTGTCATTTGCTTTACAATCATCCTCATCCTCATCGTGAAGTCGTTATTAACAGGGAAAAGCAACACAGTATATGAGCCAAGAACCTTAGATTAGCTGGGAGGTCGTTATAATAGTAATATTGTGGTTGTTTCTTTACGGCAATCTAATACTTAATTAAATTATATTTTCTTTTATGTAGAGCTTTGAATGGTTTCAATCATAATTAAAATCAAATGATAATATCCCATCCAAAGTTTTAAAAACTAATCCGGAACCAAAACCATTTTGGCAACTGATTTTTGGGTCAGTGGTTCAATCATTCGGTTTGAATGAATGGTCTGTTCTGATTTAAAAAAAAAATATTTAAAATAAAAAACAGCCAAAAATTATTGTCCAAATAGATGGATCAGCCACCTGAGTCAGTAAGTCGCTGATCAAGTTAATGATTTTTGCCCCAAAAACAGTTTTAAAGTGAAATGGAACAAATTACTTCAACAGATCCCGGATCAACCGATCCGACCATCTGCTCGGGTCTAATTTTCTAAACCTTGATCCCATCCTTGTTTCAGAAATGGACTTCTGATTTGAAAGTAGCAAGGTGGATTCTCTTGTTATCAACACTTAACTTTCTCAAGACTTTCTAGAAGTAAGACTTTTTAGGAACATATTATAATAATATAATATATGATGGAGAGAGAGAAGGATTGATTGGATTTTTTATTTTTTTGATAATTAAATAGTATTGATGAAACCGGCTTGACTCGGTGCAAAGTTCGTTCGAACAGATTTTAGAGCGTTGCATTAGAAATGTTTTCGTAATAATGTGTTTTATTTCATGGGGAGATATTTATAATGTAAGGTTGTAAAAGACCGTTGGAAAGGTGTGAGAACGAGCTTACACTGATTGAAGCCGAACACAGTATTGATTGGATATAGTTTTTGTCTTCTCTTTGCCTCCTGTCAACTCAAGCCTCGCTTTGTTTGACAAGTATCTCTTCACTTTGCCCTGCAGGATCCTCAGGTGAAATGTAGAAGAAGAAATGGCAGGCAAATGTAACAATTTCTTGCAAATGGTTTCTGTCTTCGTTCAGCAATCTTTTGTTAATGTCGTCCTGCCAATGGCTAGGGTTTTGTTCCGGATTCATAGATTTTCCCCTTTATAGAATGCTCCACTGAATGGTTTAAACCATTTTTCCTATTTTTTCTTTAATTTTCTGAAATATGAAAAAATAAATATAAGAAAATGACACTGCAGACTGGCCGTTTAATAGGTTTAAAACATGCGAGCCTGGGTGCCATGCGAATTCTGACTCGCACAAGGACCATAACAAACTG
This sequence comes from Nelumbo nucifera, assembly GCF_000365185.1. The sequence continues at coordinate 2,919,358 of NW_010729112.1, read as the reverse complement.
CAGGAATTTGACCTAAGTGGAACAAAATTATTTTTAAGTTATGAAACCTAAAGCCGAGAAAGATACAATTCTAGTAATAAAAAAAGGACACTTTTTTGACAATTAGGTTGCGTTTAGAATTAGTATAAATCAATAACAGTGTAAAAGTTTATATCGGTTCGATTTTGTTCGTATTCAAAAGGAGAGAGGCATCATGATTGACGTAAAACTCTATTCTGGTTCTGTTTTACGTACATATGGATGCATTCGAGTTTTATATCGATTATCGATGTAAAATCTATCAAATGTAAAGTTTTACATCAATTATCGATGTAAATATTACATCGATTTTATAGATGTAAAACTTTACACTTTTCACTCATTACGTTTTTCAAAAAGCAACAGTCACTTTCACGGTTCAGTGTAAGATATCATTAGTGTATGTTTTACACTGATTCCAAATGCAGCCTTTAAGAAGAAAAAAAAAAAAAAACAGGGTAAAAGGTAAGAAAAGATTAAAGGCCAAGGAAGATTTTCCTTTATATTATTAAAAATAAATATTGACGAGACCTTGGTTGGATTTTTTTGAAAGAAAATTGAATCCCTAAAGTTGTTATATTTGGTTTGAAGGAAAAGGTAGAAAATCCCTACTTTTCCTTCAAACCAAAAACAACCTAAAGATCTTTTAAACTAGAGGGATTATCTTCTTTTGGCTAACTCAAAGCTTTTTTTGGTTCGAAACCTAAGGTTGAAATTTCTTCTTTGGCTGGCTGCATTACTTCAATTCAAATTGTCAATAGGCACAAACCCTAACAAGTCCCTAGCCCAAGTGTAAGGTAGTTCAAAACTTCAAATTCTTCAAGTGGAGCAATCTGACTTTCAGCCCTCATCTCCCAAAGCTACATATATCTTACTTTGGGATAGCTAGGGTAGCCCAAAGTTAAAAGATAACGGCCTAGCTAACATCCAAATATGCTTCAGATCATCATGGAGCCATTACACTGTGACTCTAGCTAGCTTAATTGAAAGCCCAAGAATTCGTCAGTCATCGAATTTGACTTGTTTGAGTAGGAATTTGGGGAGGACCGGTGTCGGAATTGAAAATTGGAAAAAGTGTAAACATCACAAGTCCAACATGGCCCAAATTTCAAAGCCCAATAAGTGGAAATTGTTCTTATCCATGTGTTAACTCCCAAAGCCAATCCAAATTCCAGAAAAAAGGATCAGAGTTCCTATATATATATACTGTCTGTCTTGTCTGTTGAATTTGAATTATGCCGGCCGGCCCACAAAAATTAATTCATCAAGTAGACGCTTATAATCTAAAAAGTATGGTTATCAAGTCAATACACGTGGATGCAAGAAAGAACCAACTGCACACTAGTTCAATATTCTCTTGAAAGTGTATACACATTACCTAGCTCTAGCATCTCATCATATGAACTTGTGATCTCCAATCTGGATATCTGGAAACCAGGAGACCCAACTTAACCTGGGCCTGTCTGGTTCATCCATGGGAGAATGTAATAAGGTGTCCACTGGGTTAATCCAGTACTGGGCTGGTGGGACGACAATATATGAACTCAAGGGTCAAGGGTCCCAACCCAAATATATCCAACATATGAACTTGTCCAGCCCTGTGCTAGAGAGAGAACAAAATGTTTGGTATTACAATTACTGAGGATCAATTATGTCCAGACATCAAATTAACTAGCTACTGTTAGCCATCACTTGTGCAAGAGATGATGCCAGCCCATCTGCCCATGGCCATGGATTGATGGATGCTGGTGTCATTCTATATTTGTCTCTTCCACAAACCTTTTAGGAACCGCTCAAGTCTTTGAAATTGGCCGGTTGTATCTTATTCTTTTGGAGGCGCCCGCTTTTTCTACATCTAGAAACTCTGAGTCAAAAAGAAAAGTAGCCAACTGGCTTAGAAAGAAACAGAGTCTCATTTATAGGTTCAGCTGGAATTTTTATTTTGACATCACCTCTTACCAACTAATAATTTAAGCATCAACAATTTAACAATAGATATAGTTTTACACAGAACCGAGTACCAAGTGGTGAAACAAAATTCGTGTAGCTGACCCCATATAATTGTATGTGAATTGTGATAACAATTGGATGATGACGATCATCTCCTCTTGCCGAGATTTTTCTTTTCTTTTCTTTTTGTTTTTTTGGGATAAGAGATCATTTTCATGACTGAAGAGTCTACATTGTAGTTATTTTAGGTTATCGGATTCATACGTTAGTGTTTGACTATAGTGTTTATTTAATACTTTTATTCTCTTTGAAAAAGGGTCTAATTAGACCTGTTCACGGCCAGGTAGCCCGACGGGATGGCCCGGCCCGGTCCGTCCTGTTATAAATCGGGCTTGGTCATAATTTTAGGCCTGCTAGTTCGGGCTCGGGTCTAAAGCATCGGACTCAATTTTTTCTTTTTTGGGCCAGGCTCAGGCTTTCTCAAAAAAGCCTGGCCCGAGCCTGAGTTTGACTTAATACTATATATTAAATAATAAAAATATATTTTATTTAATAAAAAGTATATTATGCAATATTTTTCTTTGTTCTTCTCTTTTTTTCTCCAAGTAATAGTGAGATGCTTATTATTTTTTAGTTTTGAAGGTTTTTAGTATGAATAAAACACTTTTATTGAACAAAAAAGGAAAAAAATTCTGTTTTCAAATTTCTGGTCAGGCTTGGGCTCAGGCCCGGGTTTCAGGCTTTATATGAGGGCTGGGTTCAGGCTCAAGACCTAGGCCCGATGGTTGGGCCAGGCTCGGGCTCAGGCTTAATTGCATTCTGTTGATACATATGCAAAGCCTGACCCAAATCCGGCTGGCCCGGCCCATGAACAGGTCTAGGTATAATGTAGGGTGGATTTGATCCAAGCTAGCTATTTGGCTATTCGAGCTCAGCTCACTAAAAGTATATTAGGTTTGAGCTCGAGCTTGATCTTGATTCGAATTAGACACTTGAGCTCAAGCTCGACTCAGTTCAAAGCTTGCAAGTTCGAGCTTGGCTCGTCTTGAGCTCGACTACAAGCCATGTTTTTTTTTCTAAAAAATAAAAATTATACATAAAAATATTTTTTTTATTTAACATAAACAATTAAAAATTATAAAAAATATTTATTATTATACATATAAAAAATAAAAAATTATATATAAAATATTATTATATAATAAAATATATATATATATATATGTGTATATATATAATAAAAAATTATATTTATTATACTACGCTCGCGAGCCTTACAAGCCAAGTTTCACAGGGCTCGAGCTTGGCTCGATTAGCAAACAGTTTCAGACATACGTATGTGCACCACAGCGGAATAATAACTTGTTTGATCAATTTCAGGCATACGTGGCAATATTTCAAATTTCCAAATGATGCATTAGTGTCTTACACTCTCTTCTTCTCATCAGTTGCCTTGCCTCTAGAGTCAAACTTGTTCATAAAAGGGAACCTTATTTAATCCGAAGGAAAGATATTTTCCAGTAAATGAAGAATAATTAGTACAATTAGCTGATACACAATCAACTCTATCAGTAAGCTTCAAGTTGAAGTTTGCTAAGTCATGGGTTGAATGGATCCCCACATTGACTAGAATGATTTGAGTATTAATTGATGGCTTTCAAATATGTGTTGCTACAAAAACTTTTCAGTCAATAATGTCATTATCATCTTACGCCTTGTCCCATCTATATGGGGCCGGCCTCTACTTTTTGGTTTTTCAACTTGTAACAAATTACTTCATCTAATGGTGAGAGATTAGGCTACATTTGGCATTCCTTAAAGGACTTATGTCATTATTGCGGTTAAAGGACTTAGTGTAAAATGCAGCCTAATACCCTTATACCAACAATTATTTTGGTTTTACAAACTAATCTACATTGGTTAAATGACTTAGATGCCCTTATGATAATAAACTTAGATACCCTTATGTCAAATGCATCCTTAGCATCCTCCAAATTTCTTTAAAAGGTTTTCTTTATAGTACATAGCGCAGTCACATCGATAACCTAAAAAGATTGCAAAAAAGTACACTACACTACACTACACTGCAGAATCTAAATTCCACTGYAACCTTGCACAAATCAAAATGATAAATAATAAAATTAAAAAATAGATAAAATTAAAAAAATTGAGAACATTTTTAACATACATATTAAACAATAATAAGTATGATAAATAAAAATATTTTTATTAATGATGGAAATGGGTGTAAAATTTAAAACCAATTGGAAATAAAAATATTTTTCTATCCTCTCTCATTAAATCCTATATTTAAGCTATATTTTTCTCATCATTAAATTCTTGTTATTAAATCCACAATATTAATTTTAATAGTATAAAAATAATTATTTTGAAAAAAAAAAACCATTTTCTTCCCTCCTGATGGTGGGCAAGCAATTCGACCATTTGGGGTCAAATGTATTAATAAATAATGTCATAATTAAATAATAAAAATTAAAATAAATAACTATGAAATGTAAGAAGTATTTTTTTAATGATAAAAATGGAATTCCAAATTCAAAATCTACCTAGAAATTAAATGATGTCATAGTCAAATAATAAAATTTTTAATAATAAAAAATACAAAGAATCACAAAACTAAATAAAAAAGAAAGAGAAAATTTTGGGCACATATCTAATGTTATATATTTATAAAAAATAAAATATTGGATACATCTCTAATATTGTGCATTCATTATTTTAAACAAAAATAAGTTTTATACATAAGAAATAATTTTGTCAATAATGGAAATGTAATACAAAATTTAATGTCAACCTAAAAATTAAACAATTTTTATTTTTAGATGGTAGATTAGTGGTTTGACTTAAATGATACCATAGACAAACAAAAATTAAGTTTGAAAAGTAAAAAATATTTTATATAATGTAAATGAAATATATAATTTAAAGGGAAAATTATTATCAAAGTCAGTTCTACATTTAAAATTAGGTTATAAGTTGGTCCAGAAACCAACAAAACTATGACAACCGGCTCTACCTTTCAAATTATAAAAACCCCCGCCATGTCATCGGAGGCTTATGTGGCTATTGCTAACATGGGACACAGCAAAATACCTATACCGAAAATAGGTTTTTAGTTTCTCTCCCACTCCCTTTGTCTCTCAATCTCCTTCCCTTCTCTCTCACTCTCATAGTCATCTCTCAATCTCCCACTCTCTCTGTCTCTACCACTCTCTCAGATTCGGTCTGTAGCCAAATCAAAACCTCTCTCCCTCTCTCTCTATTGTTCTCCCTCAATCTTTCTCATTCTTCTCCCTCACCCTTCCTCTCGGTCAACATATATCTCCTTCTCCCTCAATCTCTATCATTCTCCAATTGGTGTAAATTTCACAGTCAAGAGTTTCTTATGATTTTTATCAAATTCGTGTAATAATTTTTGAATCATACCAAGTTGGTCTCATGTTCTTTTATACGATCTGATTAATACCATATAAGTGTGTAAAAAAATAAAAGAAATGAGAGAGGGAGCGGGAGAGAAAATGAAGGAGAACGATAGAAATTAAGGGAGGAGAGATTGACCAAGAAAGAGAATGTGAGAGATTAAGGGAGAACGATAGCTAGAGAGAGAATGGGAGAAATTGATAAACATAACGTAAATACAGAAACCAAAAACCATTTTTATTTATTTTCAAATCACATAGTTGTTGAGCAGATAAAGATGACTGTGAGTGAGATGGTGAGAGAGAAGAGAGAAAGAGACTAAAAACCCTTTTTTTCGTTTTCCAATCACCCAACATTAAAGGGCAATTTCAGTATAAGCTTTTTGTTGTGTCCAATATGGATTAAGAGTCCCATGTTGGCAACAACCACATAAGCCTCTGATGACATGGTGAAGGATTTTATAATTTGAAATGTAGAACCGGTTATCAAAGTTATGTTGGTTTATGGATTAACTTGTAGCCTAATTTTAAATGTGCAACCGGCTTTGACTATAATTTTCCTTAATTCAAAACTAATCCAAAAGCAATGCTATTTTCTTATCTAGATGGTGGGTCAATGATCCAACTTTTCCAAGAAACCCATGATGTCATAATTGAATAACAAATATTTAAGTTTATTTTTAATCATATTGTTATTTTTGTTAATTTTCTAATTTCTATCTTAACTATGATATATCTAAAATTCAAGTAATTAATATGAAGATTTTTTTCTCACGTGCAACACATATGCTTAATTACTAGTCTTTGTAAAATACACATATGTTGATATATATCATATATATTATATATATACTAGTGTATGGGCACGCATTCATATGTACAAATAAATGCTATAGATATAAGTTGACATTATATATAGGGGTGTCCACGATTTAGTTAACTAAACCATGGGCAATTTTTGCAAACTGAATTGGTACCACCGGTTTTTCCATTTCTCCAAATCGAAACCGAATTGGTACTATTGGTTAACTCGTCCGTCGATTTTGGTTTTTGATCGGTTCGGTTCTTTGGTTTTTTGGTTTTTTATATATATTTATATAAATATATGTATAATATGCTACATACATATAAATATATATACTGGTCGGTTTGGTTAATCGTGGTTTTTTGTAGGTTAACCAAAACCAAACCGATCGGTTCGGTTAACTGCATTTTGTGATTCGGTTTTCTTGATTCGGTTCGGTTTTTCATGCATGGACACCCCTAGTTATATAATTAAATTTAACTAAGCAATTAAAGGGCCATTAGATAATGGCTCAAGTGGTGAACTGAATGGCTTCATAAAACAACTAAATAAAGAAAATATTCAACGACATATAATCAATATCCAACTTCAGTTTCAACCATTGACGAGTTAAAAACCTCCTTAATAACACACACACACACATAGAAGCAAAAGATTGTATATGATATTCCCAAAACCATGTATTTGCACTTTCAACTCAGTTTGGTTATATATATTTATATAAATATATGTATAATATGCTACATACATATAAATATATATACTGGTTGGTTCGGTTAATCATGGTTTTTTGTAGGTTAACCAAAACCAAACCGATCGGTTCGGTTAACTGCATTTTGTTATTCAGTTTTCTTGATTCAGTTCGGTTTTTCATGCATGGACACCCCTAGTTATATAATTAAATTTAACTAAGCAATTAAAGGGCCATTAGATAATGGCCCAAGTGGTGAATTGAATGGCTTGGTAAAACAACTAAATAAAGAAAATATTCAACGACATATAATCGATATCCAACTTCAGTTTCAACCATTGACGAGTTAAAAACCTCCTTAATAACACACACACACACACAGAAGTAAAAGATTGTATATGATATTCCCAAAACCATGTATTTGCACTTTCAACTCAGTTTGGGAAGAGTATAAAATAATACAAATATATATGCAGGTGTTTGATAAGTCTTTTTAGAAAGATATAAAGACTATTTGGCAAGTGGCTATTTATCATGCAAAAAGACAAAAACTTTCTCAAAATTTGAAAATTTCAATCTTTTTGGATTTCATGCATGCATTTTCTAGGGGTGAGCATTCAGTTTATTCGGTTAAAAACCGAACTGAATATATCGAAATAAAAAAATGAAAAGCGAACCGAAACCTAATTACAAGAAAACCGAAATTATCGAACCAAAACTTTTGGTTCGGTTTTCGGTTAAAAACCAAATTTAATTAACCTATATATATCATTATTATAATATATACTAGCGGGGACATGTGCAATGCATGGGATTTATTAAGTGAAAGCTAAATAACAGAAATGGTCATTTACTAAAATACCCCTTATAGTTTCATGGATTTACTAAAATATACCATATAGTTAGCATTTTAATAAAACACCACTTATAATTTGCAATAGATTTAATCAATTTTCCATTAGATGGCAGTGGAAAATGTTAGTGTTGACCCTAATTCTCATTTAAATAAATTTAATCAAAAGAAAATAAAAACAAAAATGCCATTTTTGCCCTTAATAAGACATGGACAACTACTCTATTGGCTATATTTCGTCAATTTTGTTTTATGTACAAAAAAAGTGTTAAGAGTATTTTTGGAATAAAAAATCATGGGCCTAGTGGCAAAATAAACACTCCTTTATAAAAGGTTGATTAAGTAAATAAGTTGTAAAATATATGGGATGTTTTAGTAAAATGAAAACTATAAGGTGTGTTCTAGTAAATGACCCTAAGACCCTAATAAAAACACATAAGAGTATACAATTGTTTTATATTTTCAACTTTTTAAATAATTAATAATTATTCATATTTTATATACTATTTTTAATAATTTTTTTATAATACAAAAATAACAATAATTAATTTTAGTTAGGTTTATTCATCAAACTGATGAAACCAACCAACCTAATCAATTTGACCCGAGTTGGTCGGTTTTCTAGTATTTTAGTTTAGCTTTGGTTAAAAAATTTCCTAATTCGACCAAGTTGGATCAGTTTCACTTTGGCTATTTGTAAACCGACCAAAATCGAATGACCTAACCATGGATATATATTAATATTTTATATTTTAAATATAATTTATAATATTAAAAAGTGCAAATTTCCCATATTTCTTAGTCTAAAATGTTTTATATCATAAATCTAATTTTTAGATTTATTTTTTAATAGTTGCACTGTAAATTTTAAAATTAAATTAAATTTTTAAGTTTAAATCATTTGAACCGACTGACTAAACCAAAAAATTGACTCAAATCAATACAATTTGAGTGGGTCGATTTTTCACAAGGGTAAATTTCTTAAACTACCCTTACTATTTAACTAAGTGACTAACTATACCTTTACTGTTTAACTAATTGACCAACTATACCCTTTATGTTTAACTATTGTTTGAGTATCCCTAAGTTTTCTAACAATTGTCTAAAACATTTTTATCATTAACAACGTTAATAGAAATATGAGAAAAAGACTATTTTACCCATTATTTTCCTTCAAATTTTCACAATAATTCGTTAGTTTTCCTGTATATGTGAGAGAGCGATAAAGCTTTACACATCCAAACAGTTGAAACTTCCTTAGGTGGTTGCTGATGGAGTGGAGGTACTATACGGAACCTGTGTAGAAACTTGGCTTCTCCTGAAGGTGTGGCAGACGCAGTAGAACAAGCCTTTCCAGATCTTCATTTCATCTCCGACATTTTTCTTCCAGATGGTAACTTTGTACTGCTGTGCTTTTTTTCCCTTTTCTGTTTTTTTTTGTCTGTTTACCCGTCTAAACTTTGGATCGAGGTTGAAGTTAATAGGCCTTCGCATATTACAATTTCTTGTCTCTCTGTTAGAACACCCGTCTTGTTTCATTGTAGCTCCGGCCTCTACCGTTCCTTTGTCTGTCTACCTGTGTCTCTCTCTCCCCGTCAAAACACCCATCTCATTTCATCACAGCTCCAGCCTTTGTCGTTCTTCTCTCTCAGCCAGAACACCCATCTCGTTTCATCGCAACTCCGGCCATTATGTTCCTCTCCCTCTCTCTCTCTCTAGTTTATGAATGTTTAGTAATCCAACAAAAATCTTTACTGTTATGCGGCTGTACCTATTGTTGGTTGGGCTCCCTTCCCACCTGGAGGGCCCACTAAAATAAAAAAAGAGGGGGGGGGGTAGAAGTCGAAGAGGCTCATAAAAAGCAGCCTCATGTGTCTTTGTATTAGCAAAGACAGCTATGAGCAAATAAAACTTGCTCGGAAAGTTGAGTGAATTGGAACAGTTCGGTGAAGCTTTCCATCGAAAACAGAAGAGAGAGAACTTTATTGTATCCCATTGATTTATTAGTGGAAGCTTTTAAGTGGTTAGTTGCCCGTGGTTTTTCCCTTCGTTTTGAAGGGTTTTCCACGTTAAAATCTTGTGTATTCTATTTGTGGATTGTATTTTTATTATTGCATATAATTTTTCTACTTGGTAATGTTTGGTTTGCATGCCCATTTAATTGCACAAAGAGAAAAACAAAATTATTTTGTTTCATTCAGATATATATATTTTGTTATTTGGCTATTGTGAGATAACAGGCTTTTTCTCAACACCTACACCTACCGCACTCAGTCTTAGCTAGTTCAGTATCTGTCTCGTCGGTGGGTACTTCGGCATTGAACTGAGGGGGTATTCCTGATCCTAGAGGGGAGCAGAGCAGAAGATGCTCGTTGATGGCCTCTAACACTGCAGAGAGGCCGCCAACGTTTTCTCAATCCGAGCCCTAATCGAAGTTGGAGCACTCAAAAACGAGGGGTCATCGGAACTTCATGACCGTAGTCAGAGGTGAGGAACGGTCATCCCCTGCTCTGCATCCCACTCCCCAATAGAAGAACCCAATTCGTCCAATAGTGATTATCATCATCGTTGTCGGTGTCTTCATGCTTTCCCAATCACCTATAAGAAGGAAATTGATAAGTTTTAGTTCTTGCTAGTCAAACTTTGAAATCGGCAGTTCACCGATTACATCATATTTCTGCTAAGGTGTAGTAGTAATAGTGAGCCTTTATTCCATCTATTTGGATTTCTGGTATATGTGGGATCCACGTACCACCAGATTGAGCCACCGCCACCAGCCCTGCTACAAAAAGCCACTCCCCTTTCTCTACCATGCACTCCACTGCAACCACATTTCCATCACCAACCGCTACTCCCAAACACCTAACCCTCACTGAACCCATTAGAGCCTATGCAGACCTCCTTATAATTGAAAATTCTCAGATTTTCACTACCAACCTTAGTCCGACAGTACAACCCCAACCTTGTCCGACTGTACTGCTTTTTTTTCATAACACTGATGGAACAGGAACCATTACTGAACAAGCGGAGCAATTGGGCATGAACTAGAATACCCACTGCGTATGCCATTGGTGGGTCGCTTTGGATGGTTTAGAGTTCAGCAATCTGAAGCTACTGGCTCTACCTGACGACACTTTCAAATGCCATTCCTGGAAAACATATCGATAGGGTGATCAATCAGAGCAATAACAGCCTCTCTCTCTCTCTCTCTCTCTCTCTCTCTCTTTCTCTGTCTTTCTTTAAATTAATACAGATTCCTACGTACGTTAAGAAAGGGTGTGCATCTAGAAAGAAGAATTCTCATTCAATGGGGGTCTGTCATTTTTTGCACGTTGGATTGGTGTCAGAGAATTGATGCCATGGTGTCAAGTATACATCCTACGTTACAAGGTGAAGTCGCCTCCACTGGTAGAAAGTAGGCTTAATTCATTTGATGCGCTTTCTACTTCTTCCTCTGTTTGGGAGAATGCCACTAGCTGCTTTATCTTATTCCTTTGCTAGCTGTTGGGTCAAATATTTGGGCTACAATGTGAACCAAAACAATTAATGCTGAGCCAAAAAGAGGGGATTTTTAAACGGGTCGGCAGATTCCAGCTACTAGAGATGCCAAGTAGTGGATACTTACTTTTATCTTATAAGGCCCGACCCGTATAAGATCAAAGTGTGTCAAAACTCAGAACTACCGACTAGAGAGGTTAATTAGAAGTTGGATTATTGTAGCCTCGTAGGTCCACTGACCCATCATGGTGTATATGGTTGCAAAATTAACCCTTCTATTACTGGAAATTTTGTCATTCAGGTCCATCATGCCAAGAACAAGTAAAAAGTAGACCATAACTCTACTAAACTAGTTAATCTGGACCAGGAAAAGAAATTCAAACGCTGGCGTGTTTGCATTTCGTTGGGGTGGCATCTGGCATGTGATCAGCAGATTTTTTTATTTATTTTTCTTTTTTACATGGAGGGAATTGTCTTCTTTTTGACATTATCTACTATAGCTCTCGCTCTCGTGGAAGGCAGGAGGAGCGCGAGAGAGAGAGAGGGAGGCCTATATAAGAATGGGTTGGTATTGGGTACAGAGGCATCAATAGTAGTAGTAGAAGACCAGTTTGTAGTAAAGCAGCAAAAGCCTATCTTATAGTAATGAGTGATTGATTAGTCATCAGCTGCCATGGCTGGAGAGGAAGAAGGGCATGGTGATCATCATCAGTATACTCTGGATGGCACCGTCGATCTCAAAGGAAAACCTGTCCTTAGATCCAAGAGAGGTGGTTGGAAAGCCTGTTCATTCATTGTTGGTACATCTCTCTCTCTCTCTCTCTCTCTCTCTCTGGTTTGAATAAATTTACAAGGGATTAAGAGGTGGGGACAAAGTGAGATGCACTGAGACAACAGAGCCTGCAGCCATGCAGCTGGTTTCATCCCACACCTCCATCGCTCTAAGTGATGTCTTATATCATTCGATACTTTGAAGAACCACCACCACTTTAGAAGTGTACAGGAAACTATGCATCTAACTTGAAAACTTTCCCCTTAGTTCTCAATCTTTTCTGCTATGAAGCCCTCTAAAACGGAGGAAATCAAAGGAAGCCTCCTTTTAGGCTATTATCTCCCTAGCTAATTAATTATATCGATGATTTCCATACTATTTCCAACCATGAAGATGGTCTGGCTAGTGTTGTTGATGAATCCGATTCCATAGCTTTTAGTCAAAGTCTCTGTAACCAAGTCTCCTTCCCTGCATTTGGTTCACCAATAATTGACTATATCAAATATTATAATGATCATTATTTGTTTTTTAACATAATTTAGTTTACTCCCTCAATAATTTGATTGATTAAATCAATGTTCTTTTCCCAAATTCAGTATCATTTTCAAGCTCTTCCATGAATTCTTTATAACCATAAGTTACTCTTATATATGTCACAACAGGATGAATTGATTGACTTCTTGTTGTCTTTCAGTGAAAAAGTTATGAAGGAGGTTATATGGTATCTTAATGGATGAAACTAAAACTGAATCAATTACTATATCCTTAAATATTTTATTTATTTAATTATTTTATCTATTGAGAGACAAAACAATAAGCCACTATCAAATTGCCGACCTCTTATATATCAGCCACTTGTTAAGTTACTGATCTCAGCTTAAAGTTATTTTGGATGTGAACTGTTCATTCAGCTATTGTGTTTTTTTTTTTTTCTTTTATTCTTCGTGGGGCTACACAACAGCTAACGAGATTCCCTGTGAGTAAAAGCTCTACACATACCCTGAAAGCATAGGAATCGAGCCACACAATGGGAACATCTCCCCATAAATAAACATATATTGTACGGGACTCAGAACTCGCTTGCAGGAGATCCAAACTCACACAACAGGAGTAGCCCATCTCTCAAATCCATAACCCTCCAACCTTAATCCCAAGTCTCCAAAGATCCTACCAAGTACCTATGGAGCCACCATCAGTTGGTGGGCTTTGGTCTGTAATACCCCTTCTATCATTGTTTATATGAAACGACCCATCAACAGGAATCTGGGTCAACTTTGGTAGATTGATCTTGCTTGACCCCAATCTATGTGCCAGTTTGAGAGAGCTTTAAGTGCAGCAGATTCCAGAAATCCGATGTGGGCTCCACACAAACAGCCTATAAGCTATATTTGATTCAAAATATGGAAAGCCTAGCTTACTGGAACTCTTCAAATCAACTGAACTAGCTTCTTTGATTGAATAGCTGAATTCAGCCCTTCCAAATGGGCCCTAACTAAAGAAGTAAAAGCTGATAGAGAGAATAACATCATGTGAAAAAAAAAATAGTGGAAAAGGGTTGTTTTCTTTCTAGGCACATTCACATGCACCTAAAAGTAGCAATACTTATACTAGAATAATAGATTTTTTTTTTAATTTTAATTTGAAGTCAAGAAGGTCTCCTTTCCTGGGCCCTACCTTTGAAATACCAGCCCATCTCCCACCAGTTAAACCAACCAACCACCAGGAATCTCTACATTTTTATATGCTCTGCCGGTGTCAATTAACTGCTAATTTATACTTGCTGATTGCTGAAATTGTGGACATGCAGTTTATGAGGTGTTTGAACGTATGGCTTATTACGGTATCTCGTCGAATCTGGTCCTTTACTTGACAAGGAAGCTCCATCAGGGAACAGTCAAATCTTCCAACAATGTCACCAACTGGGTCGGGACCGTCTGGATGACACCCATCTTGGGTGCATACGTTGCTGATGCACATCTGGGCCGTTACTGGACCTTCCTCATCGCATCTGCCATCTATCTCATGGTAATATGTTGCTTCATGCTTCACAGAGTGATGTCTACTGTCTAGTGTGGGACCTTTGGAACTCATTGACCACCTCAGTTTGGGCCCAATTTCTTCACATGAACCCATACGGAATCTGTGGTGCTTGGGTCTGTCTGGCGGAGTAGGAAGACGTCCCTTTGGACCTCTTGGCGTTATATGTAGTTTTTTGTTTTTTTTGTTTTTTTTTATAGTATGCAAAACTGAAACAGACAGATCAACAAGAATATCAAAGTCTCCTTGTTGACTCATTCTACGTAAGAAGGGTCCTAGTTTTCAAAGTCCAGGTTGGAGTTGGAGAGACAAATTTTCTATTTCTTTAAGCCCTGCCCATCATGTTCCTAACTGGGCCTCCATGGGCTTTCATTTTTTTTTTCTTTTTAAATCTAATACTTTGACTTTTGATGACAGGGGATGAGTCTTCTAACACTAGCAGTGTCAATCTCTGCTCTGAAACCACCCCCTTGTCAGCAAATAGTTGCAACTGACTGCAAGAAGGCCTCAACAGCGCAACTGGCTGTGTTCTATGGTGCTCTGTACATACTGGCATTGGGCACTGGTGGGACCAAGCCAAACATTTCAACAATTGGGGCTGACCAATTTGACGACTTCGACCCAAAGGAGAAGGCCCATAAGCTCTCCTTCTTCAATTGGTGGATGTTCAGTATATTCTTTGGGACTCTCTTTGCTAACACTTTTCTTGTGTACATTCAAGACAACGTGGGCTGGACCCTAGGTTATGGGCTTCCAACAATTGGGCTTCTCATATCCGTCATTATCTTTGTGGTTGGTACACCACTCTACAGGCACAGGGTACCCACAGGAAGTCCCTTCACTAGGATGGCTAGAGTCATAGTGGCTGCCCTGAGGAAATGGAGGGTGCCCATTCCTAGTGACCCCAGAGAGCTCTACGAGCTTGGCTTGAGGGAATACGAAGAGAAAGGGAAGTTCAAGATTGAGTCCACACCTTCCTTGAGGTTAGTGTTAGTTTCCTGGGCTTGTCATTTAGTTTAAGACTTTTTCTGTAAGTGCTTTTCCTCTATGTAATAACATTTTTGTTGTTGTTGTTGTGAATGAATGCAGGTTCCTGAACAAAGCCTGTGTAAAGACAGAGTCCAACACTCCATGGATGCTTTGTCCAGTAACCCAAGTAGAGGAGACTAAGCAAATGCTCCATATGATCCCAATCTTGACAGCAACGTTTGTGCCCAGTGCAATGATCGCTCAGGTCAATACCCTTTTTGTGAAGCAAGGGACTACTCTTGACAGGAGTATAGGGAGCTTCCAAATTCCTCCGGCCAGCTTAGCCGGATTTGTAACAATATCCATGCTCATCTGTGTCGTGCTATATGACCGATATTTTGTGAAGATTATGAGGAGATGGACCAAAAATCCTAGAGGGATCACTCTCCTTCAAAGAATGGGAATTGGCCTTGTTTTTCACATTATAATCATGTCAGTTGCATCTCTTACTGAGAGACATAGGTTGAGTGTAGCCAAAGATCATGGTTTAGAACAAAATGGGGGGAGAGTTCCTCTCAGCATTTTCATTTTACTACCTCAGTTTGTGCTCATGGGGATGGCTGATGCGTTTCTAGAGGTGGCAAAGATTGAATTCTTCTATGATCAGGCACCTGAAAGCATGAAGAGTTTGGGAACTTCTTATTCCATGACCAGTTTAGGGATTGGAAACTTCCTTAGCAGTTTCCTTCTTTCCACAGTGTCTCACATCACCAAGAAGCATGGCCACAGGGGATGGATTCTAAATAACCTAAATGCATCGCACTTGGACTACTACTATGCATTCTTTGCAATATTGAACCTCTTGAACTTCATCTTCTTCATTGTTATAACTAGGTTCTATGTTTACAGAGCAGAGGTCTCCAATTCAATGCAAGTTCTCAAGGAAGACATTCAGATGAAGTCACTTAAGGTCACTAACCAGGAGTCTGGGGCTTAGGCTGATTGTTGGATCTAGTGAGAGGAGAAATCTACAACACATATCCTTGAATGTTTGCAATGATTGACAAATTTGCACCAGCTTCATGCATGCCGCCGCTGCCTTCACCAACAAATATGGCATTCTAGATTGTAATAATTTGTGTCAAGTGAAGGATGGATCACTTAATTTGTGTTGCATGTATATTTGATGTAGTGTAACTCAAATTAAAATGTATTGCACTGTTATATTGAATTGAATCCAAGGTCCAAGGAGATTGTCTTGCTTGCTTTTCATTTCTTGACTTGTCTAGAAAAATTAACTTCAAGGAAAGAGTGGAGATCTCTTTTCACAAAGAATAGCCAGGATTGGAGATAGATTTCTAGGAAGAAAAGATTTTTGTTTTAAGAAAATTTGAGCTTGATAGGTTTAAGAGCTCAGCTACAGCTACAGCTACGATATGCGTTCACTGACATTGCCTTCACATTAAATCCAGTCTTAACCAATCACCCCTTATTTCACATTTAACAAGACGTGAACCAGACATATCATTGGTCTACATTTTTTCTTTTTTATTGCACGGTGGAATGCAGCAAATATATCATAGATTTTGACTAAGTTAGATCTTATCTTGGGAGATGCCACAGTAAGTTATTTGGATCTTGGAGATGATAATCTTACTTTCAGAATTTATTAAATAGGTGGAGGGCTACAGACCCCTGCAGGTTTGTGTAGAAAGTTTGTTGTCATGATAATACAAAAAAAAAAAAAAACAATTTAATGTATTATACAAGTGTATTTTTGGAACTTAAATTTAATAGAAGCATGGGTTTAATTTCTTGTCTTATACATTTCTGTTTGTGGTTAAGTGGAGATTAGACGACAAATGCCTAAGGTTATTTTTGAAAACCATGGGAATGCTTATGCTTGTTTTTTTTTWAAAAAAAAAAATGCATGGGGTATAGAGGTGTAAACGGAGTTCAAATTCGAATGGAAATGATAATTTGAATTTCGGGTAAAATACAAAAACCTCCCCTATAGTTTAATTTTAACATTTAAAGAACTCGACAAAAACCTCCATTCCGTCACTGATTCAGACGTTAAACTGATGCATTAATATTTTTCAAATACCCATATTACCCTAGTTTACATATATTTTTACTGAAATACCCCTGTTTCATGATTGATGGTCTCTCTCGCGAGTTAGGAGAGAGAGGTTTCTGCAATTCTTTCACAGTTATCTTCTTGCTTAGTCTTGTCGAGCTTTTGTATTTGCTTACTTGGTTGGCAATCCCTACCTCAATCGGTTGTTGTTTTCTCCTGGCATTAGAAACAACTACCCTATAGCAATAGTGACAAAGCATGTTAGCAATGGGAATGGGAAAAAATACAAAAAGAAGGAAGAATGACAAACATCCATAAAACCTGGTCTCCATTTCCATGTTATACCAGAACCACTTCCATTTGTTCTCTGAAATGAAAAATGTGAGAGTCACTTTCATGTTTTATGAAACCACAGTAGAAGCTGAAAATCTGTAATACTGCTAAAATCAGAATTTATCATGAAAGAATGCATCTGTGAGATAAAGAATTAAGAACTCGGTCAAAGAACTGACCTTTCTGAGGGCATCGAGACACTATATGCATCCAGAATATGATGAATTCTGACAATTTCGTTCCAAATTATTTACGGCAGCCGTCGGTGTTGCATTCCGGTAGGAAGTAAATTAAACGTGGTGGGGCAGACAGTGAGCTGATCTGGTGGAGCCGAATTCCACAAATAGAGAATCGCATCGCACGTTGAATTTGGATGAGGAATGTGAATGTTACGACTCTGGAACGAGCTCTGAGTGAGTTGACGCACATCTATAAATCATCCGGCATCATTGGACCATATGATGACGTTGGTGTGGCCGCAGGAACTTGAAGTGCTAACCTACCATACCGGACAACAGCGGCTACGATCAAGGTTGTGACAGCATTTTTCACTGGCGCCACCGAAGAGCTCATCAGAGAGGTCAAGATGGCATATTTGTGCTTGTGTTTGGACGAGAAAGGCAAGAACAATGTTTGTAGTGGAGAAGTAACCGATTTTTAGAGGTTTCTAGGGATCGCTCTAAAAATCCGACGGGATTACAATGATGGATTCTAGGGATCGCTCTATAAAACAGGTAAGTGTAATAAAGAGGTCAAAGGGAGATTTTTTTTTCGTGGACTTTTAAAGAGAGCTATAAAAGGATAAAATAGGTACTTAAGAAAAATGATGCATCAGTCTAACGCACTAAGGTTGCAAGTTGGGCCGGGTGATCAAGTTAGGGTTGAAATTCCTGAACCTGACCTTAGTTCAGGTTGGGTTAGGGTTGACCCCTCAGGCAACCCGACTCCCTATATTACTAGACTATTAGTCTACTAGTCTACAACTCTACTACATGTAATTTTTATGTGTGACCTATCAAATAAATTCAAATTATTTGCTTGATCCTATGAATTGTTATTAGTGATTTTATTTCCCTGATTATGTTTCATTATTTTTTATTTCATGAATTTATATTTTTGAGAAAAAATCTATCATAAGTCATAACTCATGATAAATAAATACTTATTTTTCTACTAGATCTTACGGGATGGGAAGGTTGGGTTGGGCCCAACCCGAACCCAACTCAACCTGAAGTTGACATCGGGTTGAGTCGGGTTGGGTTAGGGTTAGGGTTAGGGTTGGGGGTTTAGAGCATAGGATTGGGCTAGGGCTGGCCTCAACCCGACCTAACCCGACCCAAATTGCAACCCTATAACACACAGAGGGAAGGTTTTTATTGAATACTTTAAAAGTTTAAGAGAGGTTTTTTGTTAAAGTAACACTATAAGAGAGGTTGTTATGATTGTCAGAAACTTTAGGGGAATTCTTTATATTTTACCCTTAAATTTCACTCAAACATCCGGATGTTTAAAGGACCATCCGAATTCAGATTTTACTGGATTATCACATATTTGAATTCCACTAATTAATTAGAGTCTCTAAATTATAATCTGTAATCTATAATCGAACCCTAACTAATCAGGTGGTATTTATCAAAATTCATGGATGAATTTTGATTGGTCAAAGCTCTTCCGATACCATGTATTTCCGGCATGATAGATTTTCTCTTTATTAAATTATTTCATACACAAATAACTTGAAATATGGTTTTATTAGAGAGGAATAAAGGGTCTTTGAGTAATTTCTTCATATATGTATATTATGTTGTAAGCGGTTCGGACAATATTTATCGGACCAAATATCTGAATACTGTTCCGGGGTATGTAACAATGGTTGAAGTGGATGAATTATTGCCTTGCTTTTTAGTGAATAAACTAGTCATAAATAAAATATTTAAGGGTGTATAGTAATTGCCCCAGTATTCGATCCATTCAGTCATATATGAATTAGAAACTCAGTCATGGGTCATGGCTTATTCACTCACTAAAAGAATAGAAAAGCAATATGTTATTCAGTTCAGCCGATTCAGCCATTATCGAATATCGGCTGTCATCATCTTTTAATTTACATCCTAGCTAGCCATTACTCTTTTTGCTAATTAAGAGGTATGATGAAGTACAAAATTGGGCAATAGATGATATATTAATTAAGAAAAAAAAAATACAATGAAATGTTAAAATGATTTTGTAGTGTTGCTCTCTGCTGTGGTAAAACAAATTACAATAAGGAATTTGATTAGCTAATTCCATCCTTTGAACCCTCATCCTCTAGAGTGTTTGCCTTGTCTGGATAAACCTCCATGACTCTCTGCAGCTCCCTTTTTGATTCCATAAAGTCGACATTATAGACATAGAGCTTGGCAACAAAGACAAAGAAAACAAAGTTGATCAAGCTCAATGCTGCACTCAATCCGTAGTAGTAGTCCAGATGGGACTTGTTTAAATTATCCAAAATCCAGCCTTGGTGGCCATATTTCTTAGTAACATCAGAAACAGTAGAAAGAAGAAAACTACTAAGGAAGTATCCAATTCCTAAGCTACTAGTGTAATAAGAGGTTCCAAGGCTTTTCATGCCTTCTGGTGCTTGGTCATAGAAGAACTCGATCTTTGCAACCTCCACAAATGTGTCAGCCACACCCATCAAAACAAACTGAGGGAGAAGTATGAAGATAGATAGAGGGACTGTTTCATGCTTAGAAACGATGCCATTATCTCTAGCAACACTCAATCTCTTCCTCTCCACAAGAGATGCCGTTGTCATGATAATGACATGCATCACTAGTCCAATCCCCATTCTCTGCAACAGTGTAATCCCTCTGGGGTTCTTTGTGTATCGCCTAATAGCTGGTACCAGGTAGCGGTCATAGAGTACAAGGGTGATCAACATGGTGAGAGTCACAAATGCGGTGAGACATGCAGGAGGGATGTCGAAATGCAGCCCCATGCTGCGGTCCAGAGTGGTGCCTTGTTTTATGAATAGGGTCTGCAGCTGAGCCAACATGGTGCTGGGTATGAACGTTGTGACTAGAATTGGAATCATTTTTATCATTCGTTTGGTTTCCTCCACTTGGGTTACTGGACATAGCATCCATGGAGACCCGCCGGGGCCAGACTTTACTGCCGCCTTGTCCAGGATTCTGCAGAGATATTATCATCAGAAGATGGTAGAAAAACCAAAATGAAATAGCTAGGATAACAAAGATAGAATGGAGCTAGCAACTAATTAAATAGAGAGGATAATAGGAACTGACCTCAATGAAGGAGTGTTGTCAATCCTAAACTTGCCAGTTTTAGCATACTCATCCAAGCTCAACTCATGAAGCTCTTTTGGATCATGTGGAACAGGCACCCTCCATTTCCTTACTGCAGCCACTAGTACCCTAGCCATCTTAGCGAAGGGACTCCCAGCAGGTACCTTGTGCCTATAGAGTGGGGTGCCCATCAAGAAGACTAAGATTGAAAGTCCTAGCCCGAGAGTGGGAAGGGCATAGCCCACAATCCAGCCAACATTTTCTTGTATGTAGACAAGGAAAGTGTTGGCTAAGAGGGTCCCAAAGAAGATGCTAAACATCCACCAGTTGAAAAAAGATAACTTTTGGGTCCTCTCCTTGGGATCAAATTCATCAAATTGGTCAGCTCCCATGGTTGAGATGTTTGGCTTGGTTCCTCCTGCCCCTACTGCAATTATGTATAATGCGAAGTAAAAGAAACCCACTTGAAATGGCGAGGCTCGCTCGGTACAGTCGTCTTCCTTCACTCCGGGCTCGCAGGATGGTGGCCTCAGCGCCCGCAGCGAAACTGCTAGAGTCAGCAGGCACATTCCCTGTGTGTACAAGAGTTAATAAGGAGAAGCTTGGCCAAATCTAGCTAGCAGACCACAGATTTCATGTGTAGCTAGCTAGTTCTAGTATATATATTTTAGTTAATTTTTGTACTGATCGCAACGTTACATCTTGATGATCATCAACTAGTTTACAGCTAGTGGGGCCCTGTTCAGAGGCACTCATGCCTACTTCACATCAAACATATTTGCAATCACAATGAATGATCTGTCTGACTCGGTCACCCAATTATTCAATTCAAATCCAGCCTTGAACATACTTGACTGAAACATTCTGAGGAAGAAATGAGTAAAAATATCGCAAGACTACGAGTGGTTTCTGTTGATCGACAGTGGTCAGAGAGACGTGTTCTAATATGCAAGGTACACGTACCATGCACCATATATGTTCGACCTCTCTTGCGATAATACTTGGTTCACTGTGTCTGGAATATCTCTGCAAATTAAACTGCAGGTTCAGTTTGCATTAATGTAGATTCATTTGGATTCACCCCTGACTCTGAGTACAATTTGTATTTTGCAGACAAGCAGAAAGAATGGCTGGGTTTGTCTGAGATGGTAGAATGTATATCGCATGTAATTGTATCTGCTTTGCATTAAAGAAAGTATTTTTCATTTTTCTGTGTAAGCATGCGTATAGATATCTACTGTGTGTAATTACCATAAGATAGAGTGCTGCCGAGATGATGAAAGTCCAGTATCGGCCGAGATGGGCGTCTGCGATGTAAGCACCTAAGATTGGAGTCATCCATGCTGTACCAACCCAGTTGGTCACGTTATTTGAAGATGCCACCGTCCCTTCATGGAGCTTGTTTGTCAAATACAGAACTAGATTTGATGCTATTCCATAGTATGCCATTCTCTCAAATACCTCATACCCTACAAAAGAAGAAGTAATTAGTTCAACAGAAGGAAATTAACATTGTCAAGCTACGCATGCAGTTGATTCATTTTAATTTATTGTAGGAAGAAGATGATGGATTTGTTGGTTGCTAAAACCATTAGGGCACCCTACACCAAGTATGGAGACAGTTGCTCTCACAGACAATAGGGATTATTCCATCAAGAGTAGGCATGGCCTAGGTAGAGTAGTACTGCATTTCTAGCTAGCAGTATATAGTTATTGCTTCAGTTTTCCAGGATGCACATAAACCAAACTAGAGGGTGCTTCTGATTAAGGAAACCAATCCATGAACTATCTAGACTACTTATCAATTGATGTGATCTCAGACAATATTTAACTGAAGGATGATGAGTAGACAAAAGAAAAGTTCTCTGTTAGTTCTTCTTGTTCATGAATCATCTCAGCTCTCAAAGTTCTCCATTGTTAATTATACAACCATGAAGATCAGTTGAAAGATATGAGTTAAAGAAAATGGGTATTAGATGCATGATACCCAGAAAATAGAGTGGGGAAGTCTTGAGAAATGGCAACCTTAGCTTACCTACAATGAAAGAGCAAGCCTTCCATCTCCCCCCCTTTGATCTTAGGATGGGGCGGCCCTTGAGATCCACAGTCCCATCTTGTGTGCAGGCTTCCTCTCTGCTATCTCCAAGCCCCATC
The DNA here is from genome assembly GCF_000365185.1 of Nelumbo nucifera. The sequence continues at coordinate 2,896,468 of NW_010729112.1, read as the reverse complement.
TCTTCTACCCCTGTCATCTTGGCACGGAGAAGGAGATAGGGTTGGAGTAGTTTATTAGTTGAACATATCATGTGACCACATGGCCTTTTTATAAAGTTAGCTAGGGTGAGACGTGAACCAAAGGACCTTTACTACATTTATTAGTTATCAGTTATTCTACTTGTTTGCTTCTTAACCTCTCAATATATTTTCCTTTGGGTCCTTAATTTTTCTTCGGCTACACAAACACTGGCCAAGCAGTGGAGGAGATTTTTCTTTTCTTTTTTTTTTTTTGGGGGGGGGGGGGGTTGAATATATAATGAATTGTGGTACTGGAAGGTTGATTCCTTTTTATTGATTTATTATTTTTAAAAAATAAATAAATAGTGTTGTTTTGTCACCATTGAATTGATGCTTAGGCTCAGTTTGGATGACAAATACAAATATGTAATATGCAAAACCTTGTATTTTGTATGTATTTGTACTCCTTCCAAACTAAGCCTTAGAAAATAAAATCCATGTCTCTAAAATAGCAAATAAGAAAAAATTTATCTTGCACTTAAATTAATACGTCGGACCCACCAATCCATGCAAGGCAGTACGATGTTATTTTGGCTCATTATGCCAATAGTGTACAGTAGAAAACCTTGTATATTATATTTCTAACCTTAAATTTGCACCTTACATATTTGACCTTGTAACATGAATATGAATTTCATTCAAGATGGCTCCATTTGGATAAGTTCTTGCCTTTGGGCTGTGGAAAACGAAATTGAAAAAATTTTTGAGCAATTGGTAAAAGTTGCTTTCAAAAACATTATAAACTAAAGTCAAATAAAGCACTTGTGATTTTAAGCTTCAAAGCATGAAGCTTAATTAAGTGGATGAGCAGCTTCCGCGCAACTTTTTTAAGATGGGCCCCACCCAGACAGTCTATAAGCACCATTTGGTGAAAGCCCCATAAAGCCCAGAATGACTTGCCTTGACTGGACCACTTCATGGCTTTCTGTGTGGTGCCTATTGCAAAGCTAGATACCACTGTATAAAAGTAAAAGCCCTCCCAAGTGGAAATTTAATAGCTTCACTAAAAGCATCTCAACCAAACATGCCCTATAATTTGGGGATTCAAAGCAACCTTAATTTGTATCAGCATAATTTGGCTTCCCAAAATCAAATTCATGAATATATAGCTGTATACATTCACTCACCCGAATCAATTCGAATATGGCTGTACAGTTGAAAGGATTTATTTTGAAAATGTTGATTTTAAAGATGTTGGCACCACTTGCGATCAATCTCAGTGTTGGGAATTCAAAAGAGTGGAACCGACAGATAAAGCTGCTAGTTCTACCTAACGTGAAACAATAGCAAGGTACACGAATCCTGCATAAAATTGGCTCTATACAAATTAATCCTAGGGTACCAAACCACTACTCCAAACCCTTGTTGATGGGTCATCATCAAAACCCATCAACGCTAATTAAGAAAATTAAGATTAAGTACTTACATATAATTTAACAATTCATCTCAAGAAATATAATATGTTTTGTCTTATTCAAATGCCCACCTGACTCCGGCATAGCACAATAAATTAAGGAAGATTTCACATTGGTTACTCTTAATCTTGTCACATTTTAGTGAACAATTAGCTCTCTTAATATGTTGACAGATATTGGCATAGAAAGAAGGCAATCTCTCAGCTTATTAGTACTTGTATAGATTAAACAAAGCAAGAAGATGTATGTACAAAACAGCTGGATCGATCTATCTGCTAAGATATATCAACAAGCATTATATTGCAGAGATGAAGACAATGAGCATTAAAAGCCAGCATACCTTGATGAATGCAACCTATAGAACCAAGGGGAGCAAAAGGCTCTAATGGGTCCAAGGAGTTAATTTCCTGTTGAACTGGATTCATTACTTGAGAGGGGCCACGCATATATATTTATTAGCCACGTATGTAACTTGTTCTGGATGACGCTGAAGGAAGTTTTCTGTCAATCGAATTTAATAAACCAGTCACTGAACTCCACGATAGTATCTGCCAATGTAGAGCCAAGACTATTCACAGAATGGGTTGAATTCAGTGTACGAGGCCCTGTGAATGCTTGCCCACATATATCTCATCCATTGCCTATGTTCCAAGGAACTGCTGGTGTTATCGTGGAGAGGTTGAAGTGCATGTCCATCCACCCATGTAGTTGAGTTGTGATGTCACGTGTTATTAAAGCTTTTACTTGGTTTTGTCCAGGAGTGAATTGAATTGATCAAAGTGGGAGAGAGAGAGAATTTGAGAAAGAGGAAATATTTTTGAAATAAGAGGGAAGAAATGGACTAATGGGATGAACCCATCAAAGGTTAATCCAGATCGGATTAAATGGACAACTTAAGGTGGAAAATTAACACATCAGATGAGACAAAATTGAATGTAGATTGAATTTCAAGTCCAACCATTCTATTGCTGGGACCAGTGTCTTGTCCCACCATTAATTGCTCACTTAATCTAACGTGTGGAATAACGTTTGATATGAGCTCATCTCTTTGGTGGCTAACTGGCTATAAGGAGGCTTTCCGCCTTCATATGGTATATATGCATGAGCCAAAGAGAATTGCAACTTGAGCAGGTCCATATGGAAATCCAGACCGATCCGAACTTTTACATGGGTTGAGCTAATAAATTTCGACCTTGACCTAAACTTGGGTTGGGTTGGGCTTGTATTTCAAATAGCCCAATTCGAGTTAGCTCGACCTTTTATAATATATTCACCAATGTATATCTGTGCATTGTGTAGGAGTGTAAACGGTATTCAAAAATCTGATTTTGAAGTCGATATTCGATATAATCGAATCGAATTCGGATAATTCAAATATCCAATCGGTTGAATTCGGATATCCTATTTTTATTGAATAGTTAATCAGATTCGACTTTGGATATGACCTGATTCGATTTGATAAATATTCGAATTCGACCGATTATTTAATTCTTATATATAATATATAAAATATTTTATATAATTTATATATAATAATTAAGTTATATAAATAATTTATATATTTATATATTTTATATCAACAAAATATTTATTTTATATATTTATTAATTATCTAAAATAATTAATTAATCGAATTCGAATTGAATCGAATATTCAAATATTTAATCGGATTTTAATTTGGATAATAATTTTCAATATCCATCGGATATTGAATCGGATTCAGATATTGCCTGATCCGATTCGAATTCGATCCATTTACACCCCTAGCATTATGTATATATCTATGTATACTATATATTTACACCATTTATACATATATACATACATGAATGCCATTCAAATACTGCAAATATGTATGTACAAAACTTGAATAAGAAATGAGATTTGTTTGCAATTATGTTTCTTAATTTGACGAGTTTTGGTTCATATGTATGCTCGTACAAGTGCTTCCTCACGTCAATAAATGAGATGATGCAACATAAAAGGAGTCCAGATCTCCTGCCCATGAGAATTCTGTTCACGTTTATCGCAGTCATATATAGAGAACATCTCATCCTCTGCATAGTATTATACAAAAGGAGATGTTCCCAATTCATGGGGAGTAATATATTGTGGGTAGGCGTGGGTAGAATTCTCATGGGCAGGAGATCCGGAGTCACATCAAAGAGTGGTTTAAATCAGATTAAGAAGGAAGCTTAACCGTTACAAGAAAAAAAAAAGTACTTGTCAAAGTTAGAGTAGTCCAATTTAATGGAGAACTCATTTCTTGTTCATCATTAAGTTGCCTTCAATGTGGACTACCCTTTGATGTGGGATCAAACCACCCAGTAATCAAGAAAACTCTAATTTGGCACAAATTAACCACCCAGTAGTCAAGATGGTCACATGACACCCCCTCCAACCATGTCATCCACTCCATTTAGGAAGCACTGACTCAAACCCGAGGAACCATAGGTTCTCCATGGCATGGCCAGTGGGTAGGGGTCTCAATTGGACTGGATTTGGTCCAATCTGATTCAGTCTAATGTGAGTCCATTACAAATGGACTTGGTCCAATCCAGTCCAATGAATATTTTGGACAGGTCCAGTTCAATGTCTGGATTGTCCAATCTGTTCAAATTCATGTTAATTTAGATTGGTTCCAACTCAAACCTGATTCATTGACACTTATGTTCTTATCTTCTATCAATGGACCAGATATTGGCTCAACCCAACCCAATGCAATATAAATTCATTATGGACGGACCAGGTTCAATCCAATATGTCTTATTAATCCATCCAATCCATCCAAATTCAATGTCTTATTGGTCCCTCCAATCAGTCCGAATTGATTTTGATTTGGATGGAGTCCAACTCAAAACGGTCCATTGACACCTGTACCAGTGGGTCTCACATGCACCCTATTCTGCACCACCCCCGATTCCCTTGTACAAAAACAATGTGGGATCAGATAATTTGGGGGGTATAAGAAAATGTTATTCTTTATAAGCAGTGGTAACAGTAATGTTAATTGAAATATATTTAGGGGTTGTTTTCTAATATGCATGTTTTTGTCTTTTAAAAACAAAATTTACTGCCACAGTGATGATAATCAGTTATTTTTGTTTTAATAAACAAAATCCTGCATATTAATGAATTATTCATTCTTGATAAGTATAAAAAATGCTTAATTGGACCCCCATTTTATGCTCTATGTATTGATCACTAAAGTTGTAGTGTCTGTTTGATTCACCGTTGAAATTGGAATCAAAATCCTTCAGAATTAGAATCGGAATGGTCCATTCCCATAGTCTGTTTGGTTCAGACAGGAATGGGAATGAGATTTGGAATCAGAAAGAGTGAAATTTTATTCCCAAGGAAGAGGAAGGGAATGGCCATTCCTTCAAATGGGGGAATGTCATTCCAGCAGGAATGTGAATAGGATTCCGATTCCACCCAATCAAACAATTGGAATCAGTATAGCCGATTCTGATTCCAGACCCCTATTCCAGGGGACCAAACGGGGCCTTATTTGATTGTCTATCTTTCATTATTATCAGTTAATTATTTTGATATTGTTGCGAGTTATCCTGAACCAACTCACCAATTCCCTTGTATACGTATATATATATATATATATATATATATATATATACTTCAGAATGGTTTTGGTTGTAATTTTGCTTCACAAACTTTCAAAAGAATCTGTTGCAATAATTGGATAACATAGATTTCCTTTTCTTTCTTCTAAGAAGAAAACTGCCCTAACTCTGATCTGAAAAAAAAGCAACATTTTATCAGCCCCACAATACTTCTTTTAGGTTATTTCAAATGCTCAATTTCTACTGCACCATTTCTTTAGGGTTATTTGAAGTAAAATTTCATTATTTGCCATTTTTCTGGTTGCTGCCAGTGCTAGCTTGTAGCCATGTATATGGGCCAACAAGAACCTTTGGGTGGATCAAAGTTGAGACAAATTAAACAGGAGAAAGGATGCAGTACACCACAAGTAAAGCAAGGGATGAATTACAACTATAATATGATTACAGAGATTGCAGTTTGAAATAGCTTCGACTCATGTTGACTATGATGAAGATATGGACAATGAATTAATGCTATGAAATCAAAGGAAAACAAACAAAAATTTGTACAATGAACAACAATATTTACATAAAACACAGCGATAAATATAGTGCATGTATTTGCGTCACTTGCCTCGTTACCATCTTCTTGGTGGTTAATTACCTGGAGGAAATGCTACATTCCATAAAACACCAATCAATGGTTAAATAAATAAAGTGAGTGATCCTCAATTCCTCATACATACCATGTGAATATGTGATGTAGGTGAATCATCTTCTTCTTCATCTCCTTTTTGCCAATTGAAATGTCCTCTTCAGGAACCGATTAGCTATGCCATCATTCCTATGGCATAACACCCTCAAAATTGTATTGGGGTCTGCTCTATTCCACCTTCCTGTGGTTGGAGGCATTGGTAGCTTCTTCCCTGATCTAACAACCCCCATTCCGCTTGCTTCACATGCTATAATACTGAAGTCTTCGACCAGTTGCTCTGTAGACTGACCCATGAGAGCCACCACCCCCTCCACAGTCTCTGCTTCCCTATCCACTACGTCCTCGACTACCAAGCCCTCTCCGCTTGTAAACACACGCTTGAGACTCTCAAAGTCCTCCTCTATCATTTCATGGTCTGATTTGGAGAACACTCGGGCGTTTCCCCCAGCAAGTAACACCATAAGGTAGGCCTCAAAGGAGGCTCTCATCACTTCTTTTATGGCTAAAGATTGAGCTCGATCAATGAGTATTGCAGACAGGAGGGTTAGGTTCTGCTTAAGGATGCGCAGTGCAGGGCGTATGCGAGAATTTTCCGCACCACCCACATAGAGGCTTTCATAGAATACAGAACTTGAATCTAGGAAAATAAGACGATAAGCAGCCACCTCTGAAACATGCTGGGTGGCTGTTTGGATGGATGACCGAGCAAGATCAAAGTAGGCTGGTGTTGTGGAAACGTTTCGCCTAACGCTGGCCACCCGGGTGTGAGGTGAGGACATAGCTGGACGAGGGGAGAGGAAAATTGTCTTATCAAGGGAATGGATGTGGGTGAGAAGGTAATGGAGGGTATTAAGACGAATGTACAGTCGTTGTGTTCCACGGCTTGTGGATGGTCGAGGATTCTGACTATTTGGGAATCTACCTTGCTCTGAAAACTCTGCTCCATATTTGCAAGAGGCTGCCTTCATCAAAAACTTATGAAATGTAGAGCTTCGACTACATCTCGTAAGAGGAGGAAGTGAAGGGATATAACTCTGCTTCGATCCTAATAATTAACCAGCAACAACAAACAAACAAAACCATTAATACTATAAATGAAATATATGTATATATAGTTAAAGAAGAAAGATCACCTATATATATATATATTAGATTACAGATTAATGTAGCTAGGGAACATGGAAGAGAAGCTCTACAACACTTACCACATGTTGCAACAAATGTAATATAGTCTTGGAAGACAAGCTCTAGGCCATTAGAGAGATCCTGAACCATATCATTAGATATTCCAACCGGGATCTTGAAGAAGTCATCTACAGTTTGCATGGCTAGCTTTATTAGATCCACAGCAGAATGCGCATATGGCTCTGTTTTGGACATTGGATTCCATGTCTATAGAAAACAAAAACAACCCATCAGTCCCCAATTCCAAGATATAATTGTTTTCCTTAATTTTAAGAAGGATCAATACAAGGAAGCAAGAGAAATTCTAGTTTTTTTTCTTTCTTTTTTTTCTCAACATCAACAAGTATATATGTTAATGGTGTTGTTAGATATATATAGCAATCTATTACCTCAGTTTCTTTGGCTCTTTCAAGAAGCTCCCTCCCACTTTTTAACCTATCATCAATCCAACTTTTTAAGAGGCTCAAGATAATAGAGTCAACTTCATATGGAACCATTTCCTTTGCTATCGTTTTACCTCCATCACAATCGTCAGAGTTCTCGACAATCATCGGAACCAGAAACTTCTCTAGCTTTCCAGCTCTTTGCAAGACAATAATAGCCTCATTTGTGAGGGTAGAAACCCCAGACAAGTATTGTTTCAAAACGGTCCCATAACATTCATGAAGGGTTACCGCTGCAATTGCTGCTGCAAAGGGGTGCCATTTCTTGAGTATGGGACTAAACGTCTTCTTCTCCGTCATGGCTAAATCTTCTGTTTGTTTAGCTAATTGAAGAAAAGCTTCAGTTGTATCTTCTACTCCAGCAGTCATGTTATCGACAATATTCCCATTTTCTACCATCTTTGACATACAAATGGAAAGAAAGTTAATTACCATGTTCAAACTTAGATGACACTAGCATAGTAGCATGTGGTAATTTTATGCAGCGTTTTAAAAAACGACCCAGAAACATAATCCGGTTTTCAGGTTGATGGTTTGACCGTTCAGTTCTAACAAATGGTCCATTCTAACAAATAAATTAAAAAAAATAATTAAAAATAAAAAAAACTATCAAAACCGTTGAATGAGTCAACAGGTTGATGGTTTGACCGTCTGGATCAACGGTTTGCTAACTTTTTTCAACGATTTTAGGTAAAACGGAACCAGTTGACTGAACGGTTCCCGGGCCAAATGATCCAACCAGTTGCCTCAACGATGATTCAAAAACCTTGATTTCATATAATAATAATAATACTAATAATAATTTGTTTACTTTTATCTTTCTAAATTTTTAGGGTTAAAGTCTTAACCCCCCCCCCCCCCCCAATGTTTATCTTATACTAAGACCTCCCCTCTCCCCTCTCTTTTCAAAATGGACTTAAACCTCCTGTCGGGTGAAATTATAGGACAAAGATCTCCATTCCATTAATAATTTGTCAAGATGTATTTGTACATTATATCATTTATTGTTAAATTTTTTTTTAATTCCCATTTTTTTCCTCTTATAGTCCTTTTACCTTCACTTAAAAAAACCACCCAAAATCCTGAAAGGCCTGTTATAACAATTCATATTTTGAAGAGGTCTGAGTTCAAGAATCGATTTCTTGCCGCTCAGAATCATTTGCATTTATTTCTTTCAAAACTCTTAATGAGCCCTTGAACTGATGAATCAACATATTCTTCTCTAAAAGAGTTTGTGTTCAAATCAACATTAGAACACTCGATTTGCATTTTTTAGTGAGCATCAATTAAAATATGACCCTTTAAATCGATCAAATTGATTGAATCTCCATTCCAGAGTATCTGCGCAGTTTTTCTATGAATCAAGAACCCAATTGAATTTTCATTAATTTCAAAACTAAATATTAGTTGTGATCAAAATAAGTTGACATTTCAAACAACTTATTTTTCTGAAAAATAGATATCAAAAATCTTGAAAAAGAAAAACAAAAAATGGGCAGCTGAATAAGCAACTAATAAGATAGGAAAAGGAAATATTGAGCTCTCTCTCAAGTATACAAATTAATAAAAGCTTTTGAAACCGAAAGAAAGGATTCCTGCTTCACTTGATCATTATGGTCTTGTACAGAGAATATGGTTTGGGATGATAGGTAGAACTAATGCAAACACTGATTTTTCTCTAGGCTATATTGAAATAAAGAGGTATTTCTTCTCTAAAATGGTGCGCATCATTTTTAAGAAATTTTCATCTTGTTTTTAGTACAAATGCTCATCTTTTTATTTGTGCTTGAGAATACATGTCCCTTAATACACAAAACTCTCTGTGACGGTCACAGAGTTTCCAATATTTTGAAAATTTGAAGAATCAATTAGGGTAAAATAGTCATTTTAATTACTCTATTAGACATAACTTACGGGGGGGTTTTAGTCCAAGTTAAAAAGAGAGGGGAGGTTTCAGTATTTAAGAAAAACCTTAGGGGAGGTTTAAGTCTTTTACCCAAATTTTTATTATTTAGATATGACATCATGGATTGACCCATTAACCCACCACCTGGATAGGAAAACAGTTTCATTTCCAACTAAGTCCATCATACATTATATTCCTGTCATTAATAAAAACAGGTTTTGTTTATCACATTTGTTTTTGTTCACTATAAATAACATAAGATATTAGAAAAGTGCCCTAAAACTTTTTATTATCTTTTTATATTTTATATTTTTTTCCTTTTTGAAAATTTATTATTTGACTATGATATCACAGTTGACCCATTTAACCCCAATGGTTGAACCAGTAATCAGCCACATAGATAGAAAACGCTTTTTTTTCTAAGTTGGTTTTAATTTTATATTCCATTTCCATTATTTATAAAAGTATTTCTTATTTATCATACTTAATATTAAGAATATATGATATTACAGATGTGTTAAATTTTTTGTACAAAATTTATGTAAGTTGAATTTTATCTATTTTAAAACTTTTTTGTTATTTAATTATGGCATCATGGGTTAACCCATTTGATTCAAGTGGTTAAATTGTTTACTTTCCACTTAGATAGAAAAAAGAAAAATCTGTTTTTATTTGGTTTTAAAAGTATGGATTTTCATACCATTAAAGTTATTGGATAGTTTGACAAATTGATTGTAATGGTGAGGAGCAAAAGTACCTTAAATATTAAATTTAATGAGAGGAAGGCAATTAATACATTAATATCTATATCTATACTACTATAAAAATTATGAATGACCTCTAAATTTTTGGAATTTTTCTTGACTAAAATACCCCCTTTTGAAATATGAATATATGATCCCTCTATTGTGAGGGTAGAAAATGTAATTTAAATGCTAATATTCAATGCATTCATCCCTCTCATAAACCACACATTTAAGGTACTAACTCTCATTCACCCTCATTGAATCATATATTTAAAGCATCTTTATTTATTCTCATCACTAAATTCTACTAATTAAATTCATACATAATAAATTAATAATTCCAATAACATAAAAACTTATACTTTTAAAAATCTACATATAAAAAAATAGTATTTTCATCTAGGTGGTGTTAAGAAATTAAACCATTTTGGGTCAAAATGGCCCAACTCATTTTGCCACAATTATACACCTATTGAAAAGTTAGTGTGTTATGTTAAATACCAAAAATAATGTTGTCAGGATTAAGTAATATAAAATTTGAAAATAGATAAAATGCAAAAAAATAGAAATTAAAGAAAATTTTGGAACAATTTTAACATCATATATTTTACATATTAAAAAATAATAAGTATGGAAAATAATAATTACTTTTATTAATGATGGAAATGGAATATAAAATTTAAAGCTAATTTGAAATAAAACTTTTTTCCTATAAATCTCATATTTAAGTTATATTCTCTCATTAAATCCTATATTCAACATATATTTTTCTCATCATTAAATTCTACTAATTAAATCCGCAATATTAACTTTATTACTATAAAAATAAATATTTTGAAAATATAACCATTTCCCTCCTGGTGGTGTGTAAGCAATTCAACCATTTGGGGTTAAATGGGTTAATCAACAATGTCATGCTTTAATAATAAAAATTTAAAATAAATAAAATATAAAATATAGAAAAACAAAAAGAATTAAGTATATCCCTAATATTGTATATTCATTATACTAAACAAAAATAAGTATGAAATATAAGAAGTATTCTTATTAATGATGAAAATGGAATGTAAAATCTAAAACCAACCTATAAATGAAATGATGTCATGGTCAAATAACAAAATTTAAAAAATAGAAAATAAAAATAATCACAGAAATTAAAAAACTAGATAAAATTTTGGGCACATATCTAATGTTATATATTTATAAAAAATAAAATATTGGGTACATCTATAATATTATACATTCATTATATTGAACAAAAATAAATATTATACATAAAAATTAATTTTATCATTGATATAAATGTAATACAAAATTTAAAGTCAATCTAAAAATCAGCCTACTTTCCTTTCTTTTTTTGAAAAAAAAAACTATTGTCCTTTTTGGGTGGTGGGATTATTGGTTTGGGTCTAATGAATTAACTAATGATGTCATAGTTAAATAATAAATCTTTAAAAAGTAAAAATATGTACAAATAATCAAAAGAATACAAAAATTATAAAAAAAATGTATAAATCTCTAATGTTATATATTAATTATATCAAACAAAAATTTAGTGTAATAAGTAAAAAATATTTATATTGTGTAGATAAAATATATAATTTAAAACTAATACAAAAGAAAAGATATTTTCCTATCTAGATGGTGGGTCAATGATCAAACTTTTCAAATAAACTCATGGTTAAAATTTAGTAGTAGTAGTAGTAGTAATAGTAGCAGTAGTAGAAGTAGTAGTAGTAAGTAGTAGTAGCAGTAGTAGCGGTAGTAGTAGTAGTAATAATAATAATAATAATAATTTAAAATTTGTCATGTGCAATCTACATGAAGTTGATTTTTTTGTGTATATTTACTTTTTATTTTATAGGGTCATTTACTATAACACCCCTTATAGTTTGCAGCCTATTTACTTGGTCGACCTTTCATTAAGAAATATTTGTTTTGCCATTTGAATATAGTAACATAATCACCTAAACTAAATATAAAATGTTCACCCATGGTTATTTATTCCAAAAAGTACCCCTAAAATGAGTGAAAAATGTTCAAGGATATGGATCCATGGTTGTTTATTCTAAAATTACCCCTAACACTTTTTCATAAAAAACAAAATTGATCAAATAGAGAAGAATATAGTGATTGTCCATGTTTTACTAGGGGAAAAAATGAAAATTTTCTTTTAGTTTCTTTACATTAAATTTATTTGAATGGATTTTAGGTTAAAACTTTTTCACTTTCATCTAATGGGAGGTCGATTAAGTAAATTGATTGCAAACTATAGGGGGTGTTTTAGTAAATGACCCTATTATATATATATACTATTAAACTCAATGAGGGTGTGGAACTTTCCTTTTTACTAAGCTACCCCTATATCTCTTTAATTTTGAGGGTTAATAATGTAATATCCCATATTTTTTAAAGGATAAAACACTAACCCCCCCCCCCTTAAAGTTTCTAACCATTGCTAAAACCTCCCCTAAAATTTGATAATTGCAATCACCTCCCTTGAACTTTTTAACACAGATGCAAGTAGACCCCTTCTCCTATAATCCTCTAATAAAAGGCATGAAAATGTCCAAAATAACCATTTTGTTACTTTGACTAAAATGTTTATTTTCCATATCTTCCCTTCATATCAATCACTATCTCAAACCCTTCCAACCTCTTTTCCAAAATTGATTTATTTTATAAATTTTCCCTTTATATGAATGCTTCAAAAAGTTGCAATTTTAAACTTTCTTTTTTTGTTGTTCATAAAGTTTGCATTATGTTATGCAAAAACTAGCTTCAATAGTAACTACATGGGTATGTTGGGCATTTGTGTGCCTCTTGTTAGAGGATTCTAAGAGAAAGGGTCTACTTGCAATTGTATTGGAAAGTTCAAGGGAACTGATTGCAATTACCAAACTTCGGGGAGATTTCAGCAACGGCCAGAAACTTTAAGGTAGGTTTCAGCAATTTATCATTTTCTAAAATTAACCAAAAAAAATGAAACCATTCTTCCATCCAAGTGGTGTCTAAGCCAATTTGACCATCTAGGGTCAATTCGGTGAATCCATGTGGGCTATTTCTCTGATATTTTATATTAATCATAATAAACAAAAATAAATGCCATAAACAAGAATTGTTTATATTGATAATGGAAATGAAACACAAATTTTAAAACCAACCAAAAAATGAAATTGATTTCCTATTTGATCTAGATCAACAATTCAACTCTTAATTTAGATGTGCCAATATTTGATGTCATAATTAAACAATAAAAATTAAAAAATAAAATGGAAAAACAAGTGTCATAAATAAGTGTATATTCATCATATAACAAATGTTTGGGCACATCTCTAATATTGTATATTCATCGTATTAAACAAAAACAAGTGTCATAAATAAGAATTATTTTTATGCACAGGGAAATATAACAAATGTAAAAAATGTAATTTGAATTTAGTCCCATTTTAATTGTGAGGGCAAAAAATATATTTTGAATTATTATTTTTCACCTCATTCAAATCCCTCTCATTAAGTCATATATTTGAGAGGCCAACACGTATTCTATCTCACTAAATGATATATTTAGGATATTTTCTTACTAACAACTCAATACTTTTAACAATAAATCTCATTTTTTTCAAAGTTGAACAAAAAAAATGAAATTGTCCTTCTATCTAAGTGGTGGATAAGCAATTCAACCATTTGGGTCAAATGGGTCAAGCCATGATGTCATAATTAAATAATAAAAATTAGAGAAAAACAAAAACAAAAAATGCATAATATTTGTAAAAAACATTTGGGACATCTTTAATATAGAATTATTTTATATACATCAAAATATATACAAAATTTAAAATAATTTGGATGTATATTACTATCTTCATCATTTAAAATTGCCGGTGCAAAGCACGCACAAATTTACTAGTAAAACAATGTGAGGGAATAGAATGAACTTATAGTGTTATAGTTAATACAATAGATTAAAAAATGTGAGACAATAACTTAAAAACATGGACACTTCGTCAAGCCCAGAAATCTTAACAGGTTATTCATAGGTTTTATACTAGTACATAGTATAGAACAGATACAGAAATACTTTTATCAAGAAAGAAAGTAAATTTTTAAGATCAACATGTCCAACTATAGATGATTAGCTAGAAATGACTATACTATATATTGCCAACACTCCAGTTTTCTAAGATCTTTAATTGACAAAGAAAAGGAAAGATTATGGCTTTGTGTACCTTAGCGAAAGCATTTCTCAGAGACGATCTAATGTAATAATCCACCTTATCCTCCGTGGAACCTAGAAAAGTATCCGCTTTCTCCGGCGCCATTGCTGATAGGATTCCAACATCTTCCTCCAATATCTTTGTCACAGATTGTGCAAGAGGGAGAAGGTTTTCCATCACTCCCATTGTCACCTTCTGAAAGGTTTCATGATAATCAAGCAATTTCTTCTCCGACCAAACATGCATCGAAGATAATGCCGCTGACAAGATCTTCATGTATATAACATCTCCATGATCTCTCTGGGCATCATTTGCCACTTCAGCCAACATAGTAACAGCAGCAGATAGAAGGTCTACTTCTGTCTGTGCTGTTGTGAGATACTGTTGAAAGAGGGTCCATGCAAAGCAGACATCATGTATTGACTTGTTGATTCCTAATGTAGACCATGTCTTCTTCATTAGCTCAAGCAATTCATCGACCTCATCAAGGACCACTGTCTCATCCCTGAGGTCGAATATTGAATGGAGAAGAGCGACGTAGAGGTGGATGTTAATGGGGTAACCATCTGCCCAGTGGCACGCACCTGCCGGCGATGCATTAGCACCACGCATTGATAATGAAACAACACTGCTGTATAATGTTCGCATGATTTCAGAGTTTTTTCCGGTGTCCAAAGGTTTGGTTTCACTCTCTCGAATGATATCCTGGAGTTGCACTGCGTAAGTGTTTGATAGGTCTAATGGGATTAAAGGATGGATGAGGAGACCCGCTTCAAGAATCTTGAATTGACGCTTCTGCCAGAGATGATACTCATGAGCATCATTGAATTCAGATGGCTTTAGGTGGCGGAGGAGCTCAAGAGGCAGGATGATTGTCTCAGATCGCCTACCCATCTGTTCATTATAATAAAAAACAGAATAATTAATGAGTTTGAT
Organism: Nelumbo nucifera; assembly: GCF_000365185.1. The sequence goes on along the minus strand of NW_010729112.1, from coordinate 2,881,285 downwards.
GGTTTAATTAATTAATAGCTGGCAAATCTGCACACACTAAGCAATCAGCGTATGCAGCTAGCAAAACATGGGAATAAATCGAGAAATTAATTTGCATTTGTCAACTTTCTCCATTTTAGATTAATGGAAGGATAACAGAATTATCAGTGAGGGAATTTTTAATGTTTTAAGATTGGAAAAGCCAAAAAAGGAGTCTGTTATTGTTATTGTTTTTTTTTTTTTCTGGGTTCAAGCGTTCTTGTACGTAGGGAATAAGCTAGGCTGTTTGATAAGATGTTACATGCATCTTTAATTAGCCGAAAAAAAAGTTGAATGGAACACCAGCGTCGAATGTGAAAACCGACCACCATTAAAATGTGTTTGATAGCTGCAGAGGCAGAGAATGAAGAAGAATTAAAGCATGCACGTTACGTACGTACCTGGCCAACAAGGGTCCTCATGAGGGTTTTCCTAAGCCTGTTGTCGCTCTGCTCTGACACCTTCATTTGCTGCCTCATGATCTCCGCAGACGTCAATGGCCGCTTCATCCTTAACGGTGGTGTTGTATTAAAATAAGCATGGCTACTAGAGCCAAACCCCGTGCACGATCTTGGGGATCCCATACTTCTGGGTGAAAACTGATTTGATCCACCATTCCTCCTCTGCCACACCCGCTTCGCCGACCTCAACCCAAGTGCCCTCTTTATCCTACTCGTCCCCATCAAATTTGACCAATTAGCTCTCGTCTCTGCTCCAACGCCACCACCTACTCCTCCCACTCCCACATCCCCGTTCTCATGTGTTGAAGTGTTGTAGTACGTTAACGGGCTCTTCCCTCCAAACCCTGGAGACGAGCGGCACGCCGTAAAGAAAATCTCGTATGCCGTCTGTCTCAAATCGTCTTGGTCCACCCCCTCGACTTTCCCGAACGGCCAGTCCACCTCGGTTCCTGATATGCCACATTCAGATTGGGAAGTCGTTGACAACTCGGCCAGGGAGTCGCGGTGGGAGTGTTGGTAACCCATGTCGAAGGATTTCATCGTGGCTGGACTTGGACGTGGGGAGGGTCAGATACCGGCGATGGGATGCCGTCAGATATCCGGCCCGAGGAGAGAAGGTGAGATGGTCGGCATAACTGAGGGAAAGAGATCAGAGAGACAGGGCGTCGTTGGCTTTTCCAACGATATCATGCGAACAAAATGACAACGCCAGGAAACGGGGACTACTAAACTGAGACCGGAAATCCGGAGAAAGGAAACAAAATGGGTGAGGGAGAGCAAAATTAGCTCATCTTGGCCTCTATATTTAGGGGACATTTACTGTTGTACTAATTCCCTATATTTGGAGGATCCTGAATTCCTGTCTCTCTCTCTCTCTCTCTCTCTCTCTCTAACGGAACCGGAATCCTCCCATTCATTCGATTCAGACATCAAAATGGAGAATTGGGAGATGTTGAATATTACGTCAAAGAATGTTGACATCCTATTCCTATCTTTATCTTCAACTAATCACCATTCACCAACCACCTGAGGAGAACTTTTTACGTCAAAGAATGCCTGAACTCATACAAAGGTATAATATCTGCCTTCTCCTATTTGGCTCGGGTTGATGGTGGTGTGTTGCTTGGCGGTTGTTGCTTGTGGGCCTGGGCTTGGATTTCTGTGGGTTTGGGTCTGCCATTTTTCTTTTTGGAATATTTGTTGGTTTCTGTTGTGTCACATTCTGCCAAAGCAGCTCTCGGCAGCCTTCTTGGTATGGGTAGGGATCTGCTACCAACAAAACGCTCCAAACAGGCCACTGCAGTCATGTTTCATAGATTGTTGGGACAGAACTGGGAGCCTTTGTTGGTAGCAGATCAAAATGCTCTCGGTATATACTTTGTATGCTTTTTTTTTTCTTTTATTGCTTACAAATTTTAGTATTTTTTACCTTTCTAAGAAGAAGGTGGAGGAGTCCCTCCTCACACCATGACACCAATCTCACAATGCGTCCCAACTGTACATGGGGAACTTTTCCTGTACTTTGTGTTGTTAATTATGGGAGATGTTCTAATATACAGTGCGATGGGGCTTATGAGGAACAAATCCCGATTCAAGATGAAGAGGGTTTCAGGTGAGAGGAGTATGAGAGACAGAGAGAAACCAACTTTAGAAAACATGGGAAAAGAAGAGCGTTAGAATTCTTTTGGATTGTTTTTTTTTTTTTTAATCGTTTTATTTTAGTTTTAATTAAATTTCACATAGGACACAATGAATGAAAAGTGTGAGTAGATACGTATCCTTTGAATGGGAGGACACCGAATGGGTACAAAAGGATCTCATCTCTCTTCTCTAATTGGCTTAACTCATCACAGCACTTGTGCATATACGTCAGTACGTGAGTCTCACCGGCCATGCCACAAAGAACTTGCAGTTCTATAAGTTGGTACTTGGTAGGATCCTACATCTTCCTTTTTGAAGGGACTCCAAATGACCATCTGAATTTTTTATTTTTTATTTTTTTAATTTATGATGCGGAAAATATATGATATGAATGAGTTTTGATGATCAAACAAAATCCACCCATAAATTTTAATAAATAACACCTTATTTGCTATCACGTTTATGATTCCAGTTTATTGATTTATTGTTTTTCAGATATCATATCTTTTCCATATCATAGTTGAATCCAAAAGAGATACACTTCATAGATATTCAGAAAATCACCAGGGGGGTTACATAACCAATTAAAGCAGGTCAAGGGTGAATTAAGGCACTCGGGATTTCCTACCCACTCTCTACCTACCGTGAATTAGAGCCAAGAGCCACACACTCTATTATGAATTGAGAGATGTGTGCTGCAATTCATGACAGGTAAAGACTAGAGAGTGGGTAAGAAAAGTGATCGAATAGGAAATCTGGACTGTGTAGGTATCAGACAGCACTAACTATGCCCATTTAGCCCATTTTTATTAAAAAAATCAGGCCCATTTTGGCCAAACGTAGTCGAAATAAGACTTCAGGTCATTAAAATCCACCAGGATTGGATCACATAAACGACATCTCAAACTCTATCATTTAGATATCTTAGCATAATAGGAGTCTTGAGAGTAGGAGTCTTCAAGACTCTTCACAATGTAGGAGTCTTCCCACGATAAGACTCTTCACAGTAATTTTGGTATTTATTTAAATAGTACTAAAATTTAGCAGTAATACTATTATTTAATTTCGGTATTTTTTATTAATTAATTATTACAACTAAYAGTAATTATTTAATTTTTAACAGTACTTGATGAGGGTAGATCTGGCCCCCAGTGAAATTGCGACACGTGGCATCTCGTAACAACTAGGCAAACACCAAGGCAACAACTTACCAAATTGGTGTCCCACCCAGGCACCAGTCTAGCCGGCCTGACGCGAACTATGGGCGGCCTACACGCGGCCTGGCACGACCTGCGCACGACCTGGCGCGGCCTGCACGG
>NW_010729112.1:2761731-2875911 GCF_000365185.1 Nelumbo nucifera | reverse complement strand
ACCTGGCCGGATCAGCCTGGCACATGATTCGACTTGGTCGACCTGGCAACCCATAAGATGCCCACCAATGAACCATAACGGCATACCCCGCGAGCTCGATAGCTCACCAAGGAGCTCGCCAAGGAGCTCGGTAGCTCACCAAAGAACTCGCCAAGGAGCTAAGCAGTTCGTCACCAAGTAGCTCTCCACCAGGGAGCTCGCCACCAGGCAGTTCTCCACCAGGCAGTTCGCCACCAAGTAGCTCTCCACCAGAGAGCTCGCCATCGGGCAATTCTCTACCAGGGAGTTCGCCACCAAGCAGTTCGTCACCAAGTAGCTCTCCACCAAGGAGCTCGCCACCAGGCAGTTCTCCACCAGGGAGTTCGCCACCAAGTAGCTCATCACCAAGGCACGTCACCACCGGGTCAAATAACGAGGTACTTAGCCAAAAAAAATTTATACATCACAAAAAAATGGTACGTGACCAGAAACGGTTACATCAATACTCATTAACATTACTTTAAATATAGTATTTATTTAATTTAATTACGGTATTAAAACACTATTATTCAATTGCAGTTTACTTTTATTAATTACAGTATTTATTTAATTATGTTATTTTTTATTTAAATTATTGTTACTTAATTAAATTATTTAGTTATGTTATTAAATTACTATTAATTGTGGTATAATTTTATTAATTTAATTATGTTAATTTTATTAAATTGCAAATGGTATTGATTTAATTTTGGTATTAAATTACTGTTATTTAATTACACTATTTTTCATTAATTACAGTATTTATTTAATTATGGTATTTATTAATTAATTACAGTATTTATTTAATTATGGTATCTTTTTAATAAAATAAATAGCAATATTTTTTAATAGTATTTAACAGTAATTAAGGTACTTTTTTAATAACAATATTTATTAAAATAAAGTATTTCTTTTAGCTAATAGTATTTATTTAACTAAAGTATTAAATTACTGTTATTTAATTATAGTATTTTTCAATAATTATAGTATTTATTTCAACTAACGGTGTTTATTTAATTCATTAACAATATTCGTTAACATTATTTTAAATACGGTATATATTTAATTTAATTATGGTATTTATTTAAATATTAGTAAAATTTAGCTGTATTTATTTATGGTATTTGTTATTAATAAATATTTTATTATTTTTTATTCAATATTTTAAAAACATAATTTTTATTTATTATATATTTATCTACACTAAAATTAATATTTACTATATTTCAATAGTTATTTATTATTTTTTGTGATAAGCATATTTTCAATAATTATGCATAAATATATTTTTGTTTTGTTATAGGAATTTAAACTACTGTATGGTGATCACATGGCTAAGAGTATACAATTATGTTATTTAATTGCAGTAATTTTTATTAATTATAGTATTTATTAAATATCAATGTATTAATTAATTATATTAACTATGGTATTTAATTAATTTTAACAATATCTATCTATCTATCTATCTATCTATCTATCTATCTATCTATCTATCTATATATATATATATATATTAAAACAAGGTAGTGAAGAAATTTTCTCCTTTTTTTGAAGTTTTTACTTTTTATATCATGTCATTTTTTAAACAACCAATGAGACGCTCTTTCCTAGAACCTAAATCTCTTCTCCTAAAATTTCTCCTAAACTACCTCCCCTACTATCCCCCACTTTTTCCAAATTATCTCTAATTCCTATTTATCTTCTAAATTATCTCTAATTCCTATTTATCTCCAAAATTATCTCTAATTTAGAAGAGAGTTTCTCTCCTAAATTATCTCTAATTCCTATTTATCTCCAAAATTATCTCTAATTTAGTAGAGAGTTTCTCTCCTAAATTATTTCTAATTCCAATGTATCCTCTCTTCTACTTTTTATCTATATCTATCTAAAGAATTTGGATTAAAAATTTAAGAATCATTCAAATATTCTAACAAAATTATATAATAACTTTAAAATACTGATTAAAAAACAAAAAATAATTTTATATTTTTACAAATATATCACGAAATTATGTACTAACAATTTAAATTATGTTTTCCAGATTCCCAATTTAAATGTTTTCCAAATATTTAATAATATGTAATAGCTTTAAACAAATAAAATTCAAATAACAAAAAATTTTAAACATTTTACAAATTATTTAAATATTTAAATAATTAAATATTAATCATAACTAGATTTTAAATAGTTAAAATAATGAAGTTATATGATAAATTTAAAAACTTTTTTCAAAGTAGAAAAATAATTATAACATAATACATTTATAAATTATGATTTTATGGCTAATTAAATTTAATAAAAAATTAATATTTAAATTTCAAATATTTTACATATTATTTAAGTGTTGAAATAACTAAATATTTTAAATAACAAAATATTTAACATAAATAGATTTTAAATAGCTAAAATAAAGAAATCATATAACAAATTTTAAAAAAAATCGGAAAAGTAAAAATAATAATTATAAAATAATATTGAAATTAATAATATTTTAATATTTTTACATAATCTTGTAAATAACTAATTTCACTTATATCAAGTTATAATTTGAGAAAATAACTTTCAAAAAAATTATTATTTATTAATAATAATTTTAAACTCTTAATCTGTATTTATTATATAATTATATATACTAAATTTAATATTTATTGTATCTCAGAAATTATTTATTTTTTTGTGATAAATGTATTTTCAATGATTATGTATAAATTTATTTTGTTTTGTTGTTTAACAGAAAACTTTCAATAATTATTGAAGATAAATTACTATTATTAAAATTTCTAAATTTAATTTATTTTATTTATTGTATTTTTGTTATAACTTATTGATTAATATTTATTAGAGATTAAACTATTATTTGAGATTATACTATTTATTGAATAAATTAATATATTTTTAGTACTTATTCTATTTTTTTCATTATCAATATATTTTAAATAGTTGTGTATTTTCACTAGAAACTTTCAATAATTATTGGAGATTAAACTATTGTTATTTATCGAAGATGAGACTATTAATTTAGGTGAAATTATGAGTGTTGATGAGTTGGTTTGGTTCGACCGTAGGCTATTTGGCCAACCAAATTCACCTGATCGAGTTGGGGAGTTGGTCAACTGAAACTGATTAACCTTTTGTGAAAATCGACCCACTCTAGTTGTATCGGTTTGGGTCGATTTTTTTGGTTTGATTAGTCATTTCAAAATATTTAAATTTAAAAATTAGATTTAATTTTAAAAATTATAGTGCAATTATTAAAAAATAAATTTAGAAATTATATTTATTATATAAAACGATTTAGACTAAGAAATATGAGAAATTTCCCACTTTTCCATATTAAAAATTATATTTAAATACAAAATATTAATATATATCCATGGTTAGGTCGTTCGATTTTGGTTGGTTTACAAATGGCCAAAGTGAAACTAATCCAACTTGGTCGAATTAGGAAATTGTTTAACCAAAGCCTTCCTAAAATACTAGAAAATCGACCAACTTGGGTCGAGTTGGTCAGTTTCATCAGTTTGATGAATAAACCTAACTGAAATTAAGTATTGTTATTTTTGTATTATAAAAAATTTATTAAAAGTAGTATATAAAATATGAATAATTATTAATTATATAAAAAGTTGAAAATATAAAACAATATAGTTTTATGTGTTTCTATTAGGGTCATTTACTAGAACACACCTTATAATTTTACATATTTACTTAAACCTACTTTATAGTTTTCATTTTACTAAAACATCCCATATATTTTACAACTTATTTACTTAATCAACCTTTCATTAAGGAGTGTTTGTTTTTCCATTAGGCCCATGATTTTTTATTCCAAATATACCCTTAACACTTTTTTTTGTACAAAAAACAAAATTGACCAAATATAGGCAATAGAGTGATTGCCCGTGTCTTATTAAGGGCAAAAATGGTATTTTTATTTTTATTTTCTTTTGATTAAATTTATTTAAATGAACATTAGGGTGAACACTGTCATTTTCCACAATCATCTAATGGAAGATTGATTAAATCCATTACAAATTACAAGTGGTGTTTTAGTAAAATGCTAACTATAGGGTAGATTTTAGTAAATCTATGAAAGTATATAGGATATTTTAGTAAATGACCCTTCTATTATTTAGCTTTCGCTTAATAAATCCCGTGCATCGCACGAGTACCCCGCTAGCACATATATTAAAACAAGGAAGTCTAGAAATTTTCTCCTTTTTTTGAATTTTTATTTTTTTAATTCCATGTCATTTTTGAAACAACCAATGAGATGCACTTTCCCAATAACCGAAATAATCTCTTCTCCTAAAATTTCTCCTAAGCTACCTCTCCCACTATTCCCCACTTTCTGCAAAATTATCTCTAATTCCTATTTATCTTCTAAATTATCTCTAATTCCTATTTATTTCCAATTATCTCCAATTTAGTAGAGAGTTTCTCTCCTAAATTATATCTAATTCCTATTTATCCTCTCCCCTACTTTTTTATCTATATCTATCTAAAGAAAGTTTGGAATAAAAAATTTAAGAATTATCTAAATATTCTAACAAAGTTATATAATAATTTCAAAATATTTATTAAAAACACAAAAAATAATTTTGTATTTTTACAAAATATATCACAAAATTATGTATACTAACAATTTAAATTATGTTTTTCCGGAATATCAATTTAAAACTTTTTCAAATATTTAATAATATGTAATAGCTATAAATAAATAAAATTCAAATACAAAAAATTTAAATATTTTATAGATTATTTAAATATTTAAATAAWTAAATATTTATCATAACTAGATTTTAAATAGTTAAAATAACGAAATTATGTAATAAATTTAAAAGATTTCTTCAAAGTAGAAAAATAATTATAACATAATATTGAAATTAATAATAATTTAAAATATTACAAAATTAATAATGAAATTATGTAATAATAATATAAATTATGATTTTATGGATAATTAAATTCAATAAATAATTAATATTTTAAAATTTAAATATTTTACATTTTATTTAAGTATTTAAGTAACTAAATATTTTAAATAACAAAATATTTAACATAACTAGATTTTAAATAGTTAAAATAAAGAAATCATGTAATAAATTTCAAAAAAAATCTAAAAATAAAAATAATTATAACATAATATTGAAATTAATAATAACTTAACAATTTTACATAATATTGTAAATAATTAATTTCACTTATATCAAGTAATAATTCGAGAAAATAACTTTCAAAAAATTAATATTTATTAATAATAATTTAAAACTCTTAATATATTTTTATTATCTATTTATATATTAAAACTAATATTTATTGTATTTTAGTAATTATTTATTGTTTTTTGTGATAAATGTATTTTCGATTATTATGTTTAAATTTATTTTGTTTTGTTATTTAATWGAAAACTTTCAATAATTATTGGAGACTAAATTACTATTATTGAAATTTTTAAATTTAATTTATTGTACATATTTTATTTTTTTATAAGTTATTGATTAATATTTATTAGAGATTAAGCTATTATTTGAGATTATACTATTTATTGACTAAGTTAAACTTATTGTATTTTTGTAAATTCTATAATTATTGAATTTTTCATTATCAATATATTTTCAATAATTGTGTATTTTTTCTATAAATTTTCAATAATTATTTGAGATTAAACTATTGTTATCTATCAAAGATGAGACTATTAGTTTAGCTAATATTATGAGTGTTCATGAGTTGGTTCGGTTCGGTCATAGGCTATTTGGCCAACCAAATTGACTTGGTCAGGTTAGTGAGTTGGTCAGCTAAAACCAACTAACCTTTTGTGAAAACTGACCCACTCAAGTTGTATCGTTTTGGGTCGGTTTTTTGGTTTAATCAGTTGGTTCAAAAGATTTAAACTTAAAAATTAAATTTAATTTTAAAAATTATAGTGTAATTATTAAAAAATAAATTTAAAAATTAGGTTTATGATATAAAATATTTTAGACTAAAAAATATGGGAAATTTCCCACTTTTCCATATTAAAAATTATATTTAAAATATAAAATATATATATATCCATGGTTAGGTCGTTCGATTTTGGTTGGTTTACAAATGGCTAAAGTGAAACTGATCCAACTTGGTCGAATTGGGAAATTTTTGAACCAAAGCCAACCTAAAATACTAAAAAACTGACCAACTTGGGATGAGTTAATCGGGTTGGTCGGTTTCATCAGTTTGATGAATAAACCTAACTGAAATTAATTATTGTTATTTTTGTATTATAAAAATTTTATTAAAAGTAGTATATAAAATATGAATAATTATTAATTATTTAAATAGTTGAAAATATAAAACAGTTGTATACTCTTATGTGCTTCTATTAGGGTCATTTACTACAACACACCTTTAGGGATGGCAATTTTCCCCATCCCCAACGGGACCTAACTTTCTCGAACCGATTGGGATTGTTTTGGTAGGGTGGGGTCAGGGTCGAGGATGGGGATTGAAGTCCTTGCTCTGCCCTACCCCGATTATATATATATATATATATATATATATATATATATTAAATGTTATTTATATTGAATATACTATTATATTATTTATATTATATATATATATATCAAAACATTATTTATAATTAAAATTTTCATTTATTTAGAAAAAATCTATTATCTGAAAACATTTTGGGGATTCGAGTCCTCACAAGGAACCTATCCCCATTGGGGATCCGAGATGGGGGTTAATTTCATAATCGAGGACGGGGAATATGATCCCCGCCCTATTACCATTCCTACACACCTTTTGGTTTTGCATATTTACTTAAACCTACCTTATAGTTTTCATTTTACTAAAACATCTCATATATTTTACAATTTATTTACTTAATCAACATTTCATTAAAGAGTGTTTGTTTTGCCATTAGGCCCACAATTTTTTATTCCAAAAATACCCTTAACACTTTTTTTGTATAGAAAACAAATTTGACTATATAGACAATAGAGTGGTTGCTCGTGTCTTATTAAGGGAAAATGGTATTTTTATTTTTATTTTCTTTTGATTAAATTTATTTAAATGAACATTAGGGTCAACATTGTTATTTTCCACTGTCATCTAATGGAAGATTGATTAAATCCATTACAAATTATAAGTGGTGTTTTAGTAAAATGCTAACTATAAAGTAGAATTTAGTAAATCCATAAAACTATAAGGAGTATTTTAGTAAATGACCATTTTTATTATTTAGCTTTCGCTTAATAAATCCTGTGCATTACACGGGTCACTATTAGTTCAGCTGATAAATCAAGCCTTTTGCATGAGGAAATGGTAAGTGTCATTCCACTCGTCTCTTCTATGGCTCCAACTGCCCTGGCCAGTCCTTGTCACCTAATGACGATTGGATCAAGTAAACTTCTGGATTAGTCATTGTTACTATTTCCCGAGTTATATATAGACACCCATCCATTCAAAATGCAACCATATTGAAATTAAAAACAAAACCCGACATATGGATTAATAAACACAATCACCCAAGTTTTTGCTTTGATACCAATGTTTAAAGTATCGACATGCAAGCAATGCACATTTTTTATTTTTTATTTTTTGGTATAATGCAATTCAAATGGTCAAGACTTTTTTTTTCTAAACTTTTCATGATGGACATTAGGAGGGGTTTAAATTGCCATATTTTGAACCTTCTTTGATACCACATCTAAGAAATATCGGAATTCTTCACATCCCAAAGGTATTGATCAATATTCTTGCATGAATATAATGTTTATTTATTTGTTTGTTTATTGATCAATAAGACAAAAGAACAACTCATAAAGGTTGCCATTATTCTTGTGAATTAAGAGTCCATTTGGTTTCTGGCGTTTTCCGTAATAGGGGATTGGAATCAAAATTAGAATGGATCATTCTGATTTCAACTGTTTGGTTGGATAGAAAATCGTAATCATGTTCCCATTTTTGTTGGAATGGCATTCCTATATATAAGAGAATGGCCATTCCTAACCCGTCCTTGGGAATGAATGAAATCTCATTCTAATTTATTCCAATTTTGATTCCAATTTCTATCTGAACCAAACAGACTATGAAAATAGACCATTCCAATTCTAATTCCAAGGGATTTTGGTTTCAATTTCAATTCAGATTCCAACTGCGAATCAAATGGAACCAAGTCTTTTTTTTTTCTATTAACCCTCTTCCTTTTATGTAAACAAAAAGTGCTTCATGGTCTTCTCTCCTCTTCCAAGTTCCAACAGCATAAGTATGGCATCAGCTTGAGAATTGGCGATGTTAGAAACTCTTGAAACCTCATAACAAGGGAAGTCATTAATGAATCAAGTGATAATTGAAGTCATTGGGTCATGTGTTGAATGCTTGAATATCAGGTGTGACCATTCAACTTAAGGGCAGCCCAATGCATGAAGCTCCCACCAATGAGGGGTCTAGGGAGGAACAAATGTATGCAGCCTTACTCCTGCACATACATAGATGTTATTTCCAAAGTGTAACCATTCAACTTGCTCAAAGGAATTGCATAGAAACAAGAAATTGCAAGTGATCGCCACCCTCCAGGAGTAAATCCAACCCTTTGCAAGTGATCGCCACCCTTCACGAGCAAGCCCAACCCTCTAAGAGTGATCGCCATCCTCCGTGAGTGAGCTCCACCCTCTTGAATAACCCCCTCATCGTCTGAGTGATTGCCATCCTAGGCGAGCGATCGACACCCTTCATGAGTGAACCCAACCCCGATGAGTGATCATCAATAAGTGGCATCTTTTGAATCTTAAAATTAAACTGACCCACCTTACACCCACCCTCATTACTACCTCCACCCACTCCATTTACTACAAGAGGTAAAGTTTAATGCCAGGTATCCCACCAGTCTTCAAGACCCTCCCTGCCATCCTCCCATTCATAGTAAACAACCCCCACTGACATTCCCATTACCATGCATAGTAACTTCTCCCACCCCCTTACTCTGGCTTTCCCTGTTTAGAAACAGGCTGCCTTTCCTTGTATGCTAACTTGCCTACTTGTCCCCTTACTCTGGTGCAATGTCGGATTCCCACAAAGAGCATACCATGCAACTCTAAAAGCAAGTTTCACATTGCATGTCTTTTACAGGAGGCTTCTAGGAAATAGAAGTCCCTCCCTGTAGAGAGGCACTGAACATCTCACAACACTTAGTACGTGCAAGAATATTCCCGCGCACTCAGGCTTCTGTTCAGCAAGTTGAAGCTTTTGCAAAGACCTCCTAGAATCTTAAGAACCCTCTTAAGGTTAGTACAGTTGAAGGAGGCAGTTGGGAACTACAGTTTGATGACCTGAATGAGAGGGACCGTGTTCTTCAAGGAGGTCCCAGGTTTTTCCAATCCAGCTGGTTTATGGTCGAACCACGAGAAGATAGTTCCAACGGAGAGATACACCAAGTATGGCATCAAAATGTCTGACTTCAAATCCATCATATTCTGAGAGCCTACGTCGAGCATTCCATTTGCTAAATGTTTGCCATTGTTGCCAGAGAAGTGCTGCCGCGAAAAGATAAGATCCCCACTGGCAACCAATGCGAAGCTTGTTCATCCAACTCCGTGTGAGATTGGATATCTGAAAATCTCTTTTTACCAACATTTTCCTAAACGACAACGGCAAGCGTGTATGGATTCATTTTTGTTACAAAATCCTCATGAAGATGTGTGCCTATTGTGGCCTTTTAGGGCACGCTTGGAAGAAATGCTAGTGGCTACCGGAGGATCTAAGCCATGAACAACATCGAGAGTTGATAGACAATCGCACCATTTCTCCCAGGTGAATGGATACCTACGGACTTCCGATCTGATAAACAACTCAAATTTCCCATCTACAAGGAAGATGCTCCTCCCAACCCTTGTGCTGCCATCAGATTCAGAGAGGAAGATGAAGATTCGGAGGATGACATCAGACCAGAGAAATGGCGTCAGGTTGAAGGGATGGCATCAGACCACCCCTCTGTTTCAAACACAGCCTAGTCGTCGAGTCAGTAGCCCCCTAATCCTGACCCTGAACCCAAATCCGAACCCGAATCCGAATAACCAACAGACCACATTAACTCCCTCCCCACAGCCATTCAATGAGAGTGCCTCAGTCAAATCCACTTTGGATGGACATCCGATCTAACTATACCCCCCCCCCCCATTGCTCCATGCATTAATGTTCCGGCCACTTTCCTTGGGAAAAAACGTCAAGCACCAACAACTCTCAATGGCAAGAAATCTAAAAAAAGCAAGCCCCCAAATAGAACCAATTGGAACTAGTCCCCCCAAACCCAGCCATCTCAAATAATGGATACCGTGTTGCCCCATTGACTGCCATGACCATAGACTACTCACAAAATTTCAACCTGCCACCCACTTCCCTTGTTTGCACCGATGGTGACTTTAGCTGGGTTGATCTCAGTTCTTCTGACTGGTGGGACCAACGGCTCGAAACAGCTCCACCTCAGCAGCAAATGAAGATCCTCACAAACTTGCTACTTCAGGTAGATTTTATGAAACTCCTCTCCTCCTTTTACATTCAATACCATATATTCATGATCCCTTTGATTACTGTAAATATGAAAATTCTAGCTCGGAATATTTGGGGTTGTAGTTCAAAAGAAAAAATCATAGAGTTAAAACATAAATGTAAAACTCACAGACCGGATATTCTATTCCTTATGGAAACTAAACTTGATGATTTAGTAGCCAAAAAATTGATCAAATGGCAGCCTAGGTTAAGGACCTCCCTATTAAACTACTTAATAGTTATAAAAACTCCATCAACCTCCTCATTGAAGATCAACCCTTGAATCAACTGTGGCTTCTTACCCTCCTCTACGGTCTCCCTAGGAAAGAAGAAAGAGAAATTTTTTGGACCAACCTAGAGGGATCCAACATCTTTGCAAACCAGCCATGGGTCATCATGGGAGACCTAAACACCCTTGATAACCCCCATGACTACAAAGGATTACTCCCTCCTCACAAAAACTTTCCCCTGCTCTCAAACATTTCATGGCCTCTCATAGTATGATTGATATCCCATTCAATGGCCCAGCTTTCACTTGGTCTAATCAGCAACAAGGTCGAGCCAATGTGCAAGAACGCCTAGACCAAACCATCTCAAACCTACAATGGTCCCAAGTCTTCCCAGAATCAAGAATCGATCACCTAACAATAATAAACCCGGACCATAAGACAATTCTATTAGAACCTAATCCTCCACAAATCCATAAAAAAGAAGATTCCACTTCCAACCCTTTTGGGCTGAAAGTGAGGATTGTCACCATATCATAAATAGCTCTTGGAATACTATCTCTAATGACTTTGCATATGTTTATTTGGTATCTAAGTTATGGTCTCTAAGGAGATCTCTGTCCATTTAGAACAAGGAAGTCTTCAGGAATATTTTGGAAACACCCAGGTGTTTAGAGAAAAGACTTGACTCCCTTAGGCTTCAGGAAGAGGACCCGACAAATCATAGGCAAATACAGGAATTTGAGGTTGAATACAACAGATGGTTAGATTGAGAGGAGCAACTCTGGTGGTTGTGTTCCCGAGAAAATTGGTTAACACAAGGAGATAGAAACACAAAATTTTTTCATATGACCACCAAGCTAAGGTGAAGGAAAAACACAATCCATTGGTTGCAATCATCACAAGGTGAAGAACTGACAATAGAGAACCAAATTGCAGAAGAATTACAGAAAGAATTTCTCAAAGCTAGTGGAGTATCTAAATGTTCACCATCTCCACTGGAACACTTACACTTGCCACAATTAACACAAGAGGAGGCAGAAGAACTCATGAGGCTCCCATCCTTAGAAGAAGCCCAAAATGCAACTTTTCAGATGCACCCCCACAAAAGCCCCAGGTAGAGACGGTTTTACCAACTTCTTCTATCAGAAATATTGGAAAATAGTGGGCCCCAACATTCACAGACTAGTCCAAGAACTCTTTAACCTGAACATTGATCTCAAGTCCCTAAATGAGACATCTCTAGTCTTCATACCCAAAACCCCTAGACCTAAAATCGCAGCCCATTATAGGCCCATCAACCTTTGCAATGTGGCTTACAAGATTCTTACTAAAGTGTTGGCCAATCGGGTGCAACCCCTCATGGGAAAACTGATTGCGTCTAATCAGGCAAGCTTAATCAGAGAGCGGAAAATCACGGATAACATCATTTTGGCCAAAGAAATTATAGATTATATGCGTAAGAAAAGAAAGGGTTGGGCAGCAATTAAAGTGGATATGTCCATGGCCTTCGACAGAATGGGATGGAAATTCCTCACTACAGTCATGCAGAAGATGAACTTTCCAGACACCTGGTGCAAGATGATTTATAACTGCCTCTCCTCCACTACATACTCAATAAAACTAAACGGAGGGCATTTTGGTCATTTCCCCCTTGCTGAGGATTAAGACAACGAGATCCAATGTCACGTTACTTGTTCATCATAGGGATGCAAGTGTTATCCCAACTACTCGGTGATGAACTCCAGAGATGAACTCTTCGAGGAATTCGGATAGCAAGGAGGTCTCCCCCAATCTCCCATCTACTATTCGTGGATGATTGCTTCATATTCTGTCAAGAGGGAGCTAAACAACTAAGGAAACTATGGGAGGTATTGCAATCATTTGAGGAATACTCATGCCAAATAATCAACTCCTAGAAATTGAGCATTTCCATCAGCCCAAACATCCTTCACAGACACCAAAGATGTCTCAGACACATTTTAGGTATGAGGCATATGAATCTCCATGAGAATTACCTAGGAACAAGGCTTTGGGCAGGTCGATGCAAGACCACCTCAACCCAAGGGATAGAAGAGCTGATCAAAGTCAGATTGTCAAGTTGGAAAGCACAGGTCCTCTCCCAAGCTGGGAGAATCACCCTAATCCAATCGGTCATTTATGTGATACCCATATATCAAATGAGCACTTAAGTCCAACCAACTAAACAACTAGCAGAAATCGAAAAATCTATAAGGCAGTTCATATGGGCCCATGGAAACCAAGCCCATCAACCGAGCCAGGTTGCATGGACGAGAGTCACGAGGCCCAAAGACAATGGGGGTCTAGGACTATGCAAGTTTAAGGAAATGAATCAAGCTCTATTCGCCAAACAAATTTGGAGGCTTCTCATAGAATGCACTTCTCTATGGACTCGAGTCATACAAGCCAAGTACTTCCACAACAAGAGCATCTGGCGTGCAAGAGAATCAAGAGGAGCATCCTATTTGTGGAAACAGACCCTGAAGCTAAGGGAAAAGATCAAACCTGAGCTCATATGGTTAACGAAAAATGGAAGAGAAATCTTTGTCTTTCATGATCCCTGGCTACCAACACTAAGAGGAGGTACTCACATTGGGCGAGACATACCAACATGCGACAAGGACAATCTCAAAGTGGTTGACCTAATGAACCCGGATGGGTCATGGAACAACAATCTTATAAGCTCTCTATTCCCCGCTAATGAAATTGCATGCATTCTCCAAATAAACCCCAATCAATCTCTATCGACAGGCACCCTCTTTCGGAAACATACCAAATCTGGCACCTACTCAGTGAAATCTGCCTATAAAACATTCACCAACCTCTCTCCCTCTAGCTCCAACATGCACAAACTCTGGAGTGACATTTGGAAGATGTAGCCACCTCAGAGGATTCGATTATTTATGTGGAAACTCTTATGGGAATGCCTCCCAACAAGAGTTGATCTTCACAATAAAGGAATCCTACAAGAAAAAACATGCCCCTTCTGCTCTAGATATGATGAAACACTCCAACACATGTTCTTTGAATGTGATCTTGCTCGCACTATTTGGCTCCATGCGCAAGTCGGCATCAACCCAGATAGGATGAAGGATAATTGCATGGGGTCCGGATGTAGTAGGGACGTTAGGAAAGCACATTAAGTAAGCACCTAATAGCTGTATGACACCTGTCCCAGCTATTAGGTGCCTTACGTTCAAACATTTTTGTTCCGTTAGGTGCTTATCTATTATTTTATTATGTGTAAAAAAATAAAAAAGGAAAACCTATCCTAGTTAATGCGCCTTTCTCTCCATCTCCAACCTTTCGTCGTTTAGGGTTCTCCCACCTCTGGACCTTCAGCCGTTGCAACTGGTTGGTTGGGGCAGCAGTTCTTGAAGCTCTCACTATTTCTACTTAGAAGTGTAAATCGGGTCGTACCGCCCACAGCCCAATGCATGAATTTGGACCGGCCTGGCATGGCCCAATACAACGATCTGCGAGTCGTGCCAGGCCCGGCACGACCATATGAGCAGTGTTGGGCCTATGGTTTTAGGTCCATGGGCCGGCACGACACGGCACGACTAAGTGAGTTGTGCCGCCCATGGCCCGTGGGCTGGTGTTACCCATATATTTTATATATATTTATATATTTTACATATATCTTTATATAGTTATATAATATTATATAAATTATAATTATATAATAATATATAGTATTTAATATATTAATAAAATAAATATTTTTTTTAATTTTATTATACTAATTTATTTGATTATTGGCTTAATGCATATATAAGCAATTTTATACACAAAATTCATATAAAATTAAAATTTTAAGCTTTTTGTCAAATTTTTTTAAAATAAATAGCTTTGGCTCGATGCATGGCTCGACTTGGCCCAAGGCTCAGCCCACGGGTCAGCTTGGCCTGCAGCATGGCACAGCATGGGCCCGCATGAACCCGGACCGTAGGCCGTGCCAACCCCCAAATTTTTCACTAGGGAGGGCGGCACAACCCGTGACAGCCCACGGGCCAACACGGCACGACCCACACTTTGCACGAACTGCCCACGGGCCGTGCCATGCCGGCCCGGCATGACCCACTTTACACCTCTATTTCTACTTACAAATTTATGATAATCGTGTAGTTCTCTTTCCCTTTTGCACCCTAAAAAGCAATGACCATAGGAGAAGTTTAGAACCCGCGAATGAGGAATACGATGGCTAGAGATTGGATGAATGGGTTTCTTGAGATGAAATCACAAGTGAGGGCTTGAAGAATTGTTGTCGCAACCAACCAATTGCAACGGCTGAAGGTCTAGAGGTGGGAGAACCCTAAACGACAAAAGGTTGGAGAAGGAGAGAAAGGTGCATTAACTGGGATAGGTTTTCCTTTTTTATTTGTTTTACACAAATAATAAAATAATAGATAAACACCTAACGGAACAAAAACGTTTGAACGCAAGTCACCTAATAGTTGGGACAGGTGTCAGACAACTATTAGATGCTTACTTAATGCGCTTTCCTAACACTAGGCGTGGACAATTGCATGATCCACCAGCTAAGCAATGCGCTTTCCTAACACTACATCCGGGCCCAATTGCATGATCCACCAGCTGACGGAATGGAAACAACAGCTAGGCGTGGACAAAGCCACCCAAACTCAATTACTTGCAAAACTAGCCACTATTCTCTTCTGCATTTGGGAGGGAAGATGCAAGTTGGTGTTTGGACAAGGATACCCCGGCCTTCAGCAACTCCTCCGAATTAAGTCACTAACTCCATCACCCTCTCAGACTCTATTGGCTCAGCTTCTGAACTTAAACCCTCATTACAATGTTTCACACTCGAATCCTCCTGCATTGCCAAACACAGGTACGCCATAGGTACGCCATGCAAGCTGTGAAAGCCGATACAAGCAGAATGGAGAGCAATGTATGAAGCTTTAACCTACCTCACCTCCCTCAACATCCAAAGGGTTCGAGTTTTTTGTGATGATGTAGCTATAGTAGCTCAACTCAATAGCAAAGAAGCTCCTCGGTCCAGCTGGGAAAACAATGGTTATTTTGCTCTAATTGAAAAGTTGGTAGAAAACCATCTCATCCAATCCGAGTCTCACAACCCTGGTTTTCTAAGCCTACCTTCGCAATGTTTGGTTGGTTGAATGAAGTTATCTATCAAAAAAAAAAAAAGAAAAAATAAATAAAGTTCTTCTCTTGCATGACAAAAAAATAAAAAACAAAATGTTAGCTATGGCTCATAAATGGTTCAGCCTTGGGGCAAACCCTTTTTCCCCAACATGTTTACATGTTACCATCTAATTCCCTATTTTGTTTTTGTTCAAACAGCCAAAGCTTTCCCCATATTAATTAAACTTTTGGCTGTTTGGAATAAACGACGTAGGCTGCTTTGGCGGTACTATTTTGGCTCCTGCCTAGTTGGATGTTTCCCACAATTGCTACGATAGTATTGTAGTCTAACGATTAAATCAAAGCCTTTCATTTATCATCATCATCATTGATTTTTTGGTGGGGCCACGGTAACTTTAATTCTGCGTTGCAATCGACGTTGTCCTCATAAAAATGAAGGGTAAATTATAAACACCCCCCTGTATTTTAATTTGTAACAAAGACCACCCCCCTGTAATTTTACTTTGTGAAAAGGTGTTAAATTACCAAAATACCTTATTAAACTTTTTCTATTTTCTTTTTTTTTTTTTTGCCATTTTTTTCTTAAAACCTAATTACCCAATCATTTGATCGTCACCGGAAAAGGAACAAAAAAATCTAACTTTAAGACCGTTGATAGGAAAACAAAAGAGAATCCATAATGTATCTTCAATCTCTCCATATTCTCTAGCACAGGAAGCAATACTCCCTCTCTGCCTCTCACTCTCTCTCTCTCTCTCTAGTATTGTTGTTTTTGTATCAGAACACATCTCCAAATTCTCATTTTCTTCATTTGGGTGCTTGTCTGTAATGAGAGATAGCTTCTTGTGTCAGCAAATACGCCATACACGTGAACGACTCTTTTTGCAGAGGTAGTTCAACACAGGGTTGTCGTCCTCTAGTATCATTGATCCCTTTGATCCAAAATGCAGATGCAGTCACTTGTATCGACAACAAGTTCAAATCGGGTATCCTGCCAGCTGCCTAGTTCTCTCTAGTATCACGAATAGAACATTTCTCAGGCAACCCACTGTATTCAACCAAAGAGCAATTCTACAACAATGAAATGTCTCACGACATTTTGATCAGATGTAGCGGAGAAGAAAGGTTGAAGCATCCGGTGCTATTGGTTTGTATCGATAAGAAGAAGGTCATTCGAGTGAAGAGGTTACAATGGAATTTCAGGGGAAACCAAACCATTTTCATTGTAATGGAATGTCAGCAAAGAAGGTTCCTCTTCTTGCAACTTTGGACAAATTGATCCAAGATATAAACTCAATGTGCATGTGTGTTTCTTAAGCATAATTCTCAGTTGAGATTATGCATGTGGCTTCTGTGTTACTAGTTTAGATCATGAGTGTGGCTTCTGTGTTTTGGTTGATTTCTAGTCATTTGCATCTCAAATTTAGTTAGTGTTTTTCAAAACTATTGAAGGGCGGAAAGAGCATAGTTGGACATTAATTTATGATAAGTTTAAGCTCAAAAGTCCAATATCAGTAGTAGGGAATACACTCTTCTAACTTTTTTTGTTGTAGAATTTGGAGCGCATGATTATTTTTTATGTCGTCAAAGGCATCAGTGCAGAGTCACTTCTTGGATCCTATGTGTTGTCCTCTTTCTATTCTCAGTACGTTTATGAACCGGGTTACTAATGGTTCTTGCTTTACGTTTTATTTAGTGTGGTGATGGGTATCTATGGCGGTTTGGTCGAAGATATCTTTCTCACCATTCAAATAAATAAGAAAAGGGTAATTTGAGGATTTAAAAAATAAAATAATTAAATAAAAATATTTTTTTAAAGATAACGGAGGGGGGTCTTTCTCTAACGGCTAAAGTTTAGGGGGGCCTTTATCACTAACCCCATAGTACAGGGGGTGTCTTTGTAATTTACCCAAAAATAAATTATATTTATTCAACAATTGTAATTTTAGGGTTTAGGATTAAAGGTTAGGGGTAGGTTTAAAATTTAAGGTTTTGTACGTAAAATTAAGAAGTGGTTGGATACTTGGATGCTTTAGTCCCACCATGGTAGGATCCAAATAAAGTCGGGCTGTTTGATTCCTCGCCTACGCCACTGTTCTTTACTGTAGAAACTCATAAAAATTTGGCAAATCCCAATTAGTATCTTGTACTTTGGGTCTAGTGCCACTTTGGTCTTCGTACTTTAAAATATGACAATTCAGTACTCGAACTTCAAAACATGATAATCCAATACAGCCATTAAGTGGTATTTGAAAAAGACACAAATGGCCTTCAAGTGTCATCTAATTTTCTTTATCAACCATTCAAACATTGACAAAAAATTAATAGTCTCAAATCCTTGTCTCTTTTATTCAAGAAAGTTGGGATCACCGGAACGTCCATTCAAATATGACCTCAACTTTCTTGAATAGAAAAGACAAGGATTTAGGACCGTTAATTTCTTATCAACGTTTAGATGGTTAATAAAGAAATTTAGATAACACTTGAAGAGCATTTATATCTTTTTCAAATGCTATTTAATGGTTGATTATCAACTACTTAATGATAGATACTGGATTATCACAATTTAAAAGTTTGAGTATTGAATTGTGGTATTTTAAAGTTTAAGAACCAAAGTGACATTAAACCCAAAATATAGGATACTAATCAGAAATTTTCCTTACAAATTTTATAAAATGTACCAAACAAAAAAAAAAACTATATATCTTTTTAACCATACATGGAGAAAAGGAAAAAGAAGGGGGAGGCATCCCAGCCAACGTTTCCCCTGGGAGAGGTATCCGTATCCATTTATAACCAGTACTGCTGAGGTAGTTGGCACACTCCGTACTAATGAGTCTTCGTTGCTGTCTTAAATGCCCCAAGGTGTGAATAAATCGATAGACAGGATATAGGTAGGGGGGAAGTCGCACCAAAATATTTGAAAGTACCGATATGGATGCATTATTATGTTTTTTTTTTTCGTACATGCTTTATTGCTTTAATTGGAGCAAGGTGTTGTACTGTAGATCTAGTTGGCAAGTTAATGGGTTAGTGGTGGCAAGATACATGCATGTACCATCACAATGGCATTCACTATATTGAGAGCTTATCCTTCAACTGTTCAAACCCACTTCCTCCTGTTTTTTTTTTTATTATTTTCAAATTTTGGTTTCAATAGCCATTGCAGTCCAGAAGGCTACAATGACTTTTGGCACCATGTGTTGGGCCTAGATAGAGACTCTTCTTTATATTTTATATTATATATGGAGGGATGCCAAATGATATCTCAACAGTTGGATCATCAACAACTCACACCTCCTCATTCCTGTAAGGATGGGATATAAATCATGATTTTCAAAATCGGACTAGACCAGACCATCAGACTGGAAAAACCGAGAATCAATCAGATGACCGGTTCCATTTTCTCCAAAAATCAGATTTCCTCTCAAAATTGTTGATTTTGGTCAGTGAATCGCTGAATCGGGCGGTTAATCATTCGAATCGTTTAAATGGTTTTAATTATTTTTTATTTTTTTTTATTTTTTATTAGAACGGGCTAAGCAATTCGAACACCAAGTCGATTTTAAAAACCATTATATAAACTACCAGCCGAACTACTTGATCATCAACACAACCTCTCTACAAAGCTTATAACCCTTTTAATCTTCTCAACTTGCCCCTTAAATGAACCCAGAAGCTGGATTGTCAACAACCCTAGTAGAAGTAGTGGGCTCTTTCTGGAAAGGAGTCTGCAGGTATATATCTACCATGAATTATAGTTGTGTTGTAGGAGAGCCCCACATATTGGCCTTACAGCCCCTTCATTACATTAATTTGTCATTGAGTGCCCTTTAATGGTTTCTGTCTTTCGTCTTTCTGAGGTAGGTGGACAGCATCTACGTTATGTTTGGTGAAATCAGCCGTATTGTGCTGTCATGAGGTGTTATTATGGGTCTCACTATCTGCAGTATAGCCATTAAATTCAGCTAATCCATTCTACACCTATACCAATGGGCCTCCATACTTAATAGAAACCATGGACCCTAGTTGAATTCATATCTCATACACTTTTTTCCCTGCATTTTTCTTCTGCTTTCATTCACTTTCAATACATGCATTTTAACTTGAACAATGACAATTGAAATATACTGGGAACATAAAAGGAAAGACCCCATTGATTTTTTTTATAGAGTTATTATTATTTGAAACTCACCTTCAGTTTTCTCTCTTATATCTACCTTCAAGGGCCCCCTTACACTTTATTTATATCATATGTACCTTCTATCAAAGGGAAAATCTACAACTCCAGAACTTGGAACAATCAAAATCTCCCTTTAATTTCGATAAATCTCACCTCACTGGTTACCAATTAATTAATTTTATGATATGATTGATGAGTTATAGTCTTTTTCAGTACCATATCTTTCCCTTATCATCATTATTTCTTCATAAATGGTCCACGTGTAACAAGAACCATTAACTGACTAGTCTACCAATATTAACTATTTAGAGGCGCAATATTGTGATCTTAAAAAGAAAAAAAAATATATATATATATTTGCTTTGCAACAGCAAAAGCTATTTGTTTAGCTTTCCACATGGACAGCCCGGGGCTTTCTGTGCATGGCACCTTAGGGCTAGTTTGGGAGGGTTTGAGCATTGATTGAGTTGTATTCATTGAATCAATTATATTATTATTTAAAGATGGTAATTTTTCCATCCTCGACCCGATGGGGCTGGAGATGGTGATTGTTTTGGTAGGGGCGGGGATGGGGATTAATGGAAATCTCTAATCGGGGTCGGAATCGGGGGTGAGGATTGAGATCCTCGCGGAGATTCGAGGATTCGGGGCCCTATGGGAAATCCATCCCCGTTGGGGGTCAGGGATAGAGGACAAATTTTATCCTCAATGGAAACCGAGGACGGGAATGAAGTTAATTTCAAAATCAGGGCAAGGGATGGGGAATATGATCACTGTCCCAAATCCACCCTGTTGCTATTCCCACACGTACTCCTCTCCGTTCTCATATAATGCACATGTGACCTTTAAAAAATAAAAATATTAAATATTAAAGTCATAATTATATATTTAGACTCTTATTAGAACTTATGCTCAATTCAATAGACTTTAATGTTTCCTAAGCAACCAATACTTTTCTCCTTTGTCACCACCTTTTGCACCATATCCGTTACATTCACATCAATTCTATCCATTACATTTTCATTAAAACACTCATTCATCTATTACAAATCCATTAGGCCATTAAGTTTCTCTCCTTAAAAAATGTTAGTTGGTCTTCATGCTTTTCTTTTCCTTTGCAAAATTAGAACATCCATTGCTTTTCTTACGGTTCCATTACAATAGAGAGGGCATTCATCCAAGATTTTCTATTGAGACAGTGGCATGAAGGCAGGAATGATCTTGATATTCACTTGAGGTAGGAACTAGCGGCCTGAGTAATGAGCATCACTCCAAAGGTGATATGTCGTTAGATTGATCTAAAGATAGGAACAGAAGCCGAAATAGACATTGAGAATGATGATAATGTGGGGTGTTGAAGAGAGATGACCTTCATCTGGCGTCTACAGCTGATTTGGCAAATAATAGCCACAAAAAGTAGTGGGACATATGTGCAGGAAGCAACATGGTATGAGAGCTACTTCACTTTGATTTGTGAGCATTATTTTGACCATGGTTTTTGAACCGCCATTGACTCGGATGGTCGGACCATTTGGCTCAGGAACCATTTAAGTAACCGGTTCTGTTTTACCCCAAATCTGGTTTCTGGCAAAAAATCATTAGATCAGTCAATGACCCACTGACTCGAATGGCCGACCTGTCGATCCATTCAACGTTTTTTTGTTTTTTTAATTTTTAATTTTTTTATATTTTATCAGAATAGGCTGTCCATTCAAACTTGACGATTGAACTGTCGACCCAAAAACTAGTGGCCAGAATGATTCCATTTCTAGATCATTTTTTAAAACCATGATTTTAACTACTCTTTTCAATTAGCTTTTGATTCACTTTCCTACACTATCACAATCAAAGGCAAGTCCTCGATTTGTTTGAGCTCCCAAACTCAAGCTGCAAAAATGATTTGCAACACTATTGGAAATCCTTATGTGGTTCACTTTAAGTATGACCCGAAGATTTCAATTTGAAGAATGGAGAAAAAGTCAAATCATGGTTCTATTGATCTCCTTTGTTCTTTTTTTTTTTTTTGCTTTTTGTGATGAAATTTAAGGATATGCGATATACCCTTGAACTAGGACTGCAGTTAGGTCAGGTTGAGGCCAACCCTAGTCCAACCTTAAGTTTTAAGCCCTAACCCTAACCTTAACTAAATTTCTTCAACCCTAACCCAATCCGAAGTCAATTTCAGGTTGGATTGGGCTCGGATTGGGCCCAACCCAACATTCTTTCCATCCCTTAAAACCTCATAGAATTTTTCGATTTTAGATCTTAACTCAACTTTCACTACATATATTAATCCTATATTTCATTAGTATTTGTTTGTTGACGGTTTTTTTTTTTGTTCTTTTGATACAAAATTCAGAAAAACAAGTGTTAGAAATGACTATAGGTTATTATGAGTTATGGCTTGCGATAGATCTTTCTTGGGCGGCAAACAACATAGAGGAGATGAAGAATAAAATAATGTTATTAAGGTTTTAGTCTTTCTGATTAGGATTAAGTGAAGTGATTATCTTAAAAGAAATACATGATACTATGTGGTGGGGGCTATACAAATATCATGAATCTAAACAAATTAATCAATGTATATTATATATTATATATAACATATATTTATATATTACATGTATTATAGAATCGGGTTTGGGTTGGGTCAGGTTGGCTAAGGGGTCAATCCTAACCCAACACGAAGTAAAGTCACCCTAACTCGAACATCAACCCGATCCAACCCAATCCAACTTTTTCAGGTTGGGTTCGGGCCAACCTGGCCCAAATTGCAGCCTTACCTTGAACTTTAGTTTATGAGGTAAAGTCTCAAACCTTTGTTAGAGTTTTACACTTAGGCCCTGTTTGCTTTTCGGTAAGTTACTTATCCGAGTAAATGCAATTACCTGGATAAGTATTTCTAGGGAAACACTTACCTGGGTAAGTGTATTTACCTATGTTCTTTTATTTCCCAAGTAAATAAGGCAACGATCATTTTAGCCATAAAAATTCATTATTAAAAGGGACATTTTTGTCTCATTCAAGTATTGGCAACTTTCCCTCCAAAGTGGGAAAGTTATTTATCCACCTAAGAGATATGTAT
Organism: Nelumbo nucifera; assembly: GCF_000365185.1. The sequence continues at coordinate 2,852,717 of NW_010729112.1, read as the reverse complement.
CACTTACCCGATTAAGTGATACACAAGAAAATAAACTTTTCCTAATCCCCACATAAATATGAAAAAAGAACAAGGGATTCTTGGTCAATGGGAACCAAAATCCCATTGACCAACTTTCCCCCCTCTCAAAATCCCAAAAAAGAATGCCCCCTTAGAGTTAAGTTATTACCTAAGGCTCAGTTTAAAAGGAGTACAAATACAGATATGCACAGTGCAAATACATGTAATATAATACAAAATATAAGGTTTTGCACTCTACATATTTGCATTTGTACTCCTTCCGAACTGAGAGTGGGAGATTCTAGTCTATAAATAAAAAAAGCCTAATCTTTTTAAGGATACCACATTTTTATTGATAAGTAATAGAATTTTTGAGAGTTCAAATTTCACCCCCACAAAATCTGTTTTCACACCATCCTCGTAGCCCTTACAGTCATGTATTGGAATATCTCCCCATTAATAGAAACATAGAAGTACAGAGATGTTTCCAATGAATGCATGGCTGCAAGGCTGTAAGGACCGTCTGAGGGAAAAATCTTAATTCAATTTTTCAATGGTAATAGGAAGAGCTAAAAGAGTTTAAAATGGAGAACGTGATGTGGAAAACATAAGCAGTTTTTGGGAGGTGTTTCAAGAGCCAAGGTTGAAGGCTTTTATAATTGGGGGGAGGTTTGGTCCTTTTTTAGCAAGTAAATTTTACATTTTCAACATTAGAGTAGTCAAATACTTGTGATCTAACTATTCAATTTTAGGATTTTTCTCCTTTTTATACATTGAACATGTGCATGTATACCATAAAGAGAACTCTGGACTAATGAGCGAAAATAGATAGTTAAGGCAACTAATTATTTTGTACTATGCTTTGTATTATATATGATTATGCAGACCTAGGTGGAAAGTAAGAAATTGTTTGATTATTTTGCCAACTTACTGTGCATCATTTTTAGGTTTTTATGATTTATGTAATTAAGGCTCAGTTTGGAAGGAGTATCAATACAAATACATAGAGTGCACAACCTTGTATTTTATATCATTTTCTATGTATTTATTTGTACTATTTCTGAACTGAACCTTAAAATTATTTGCCTTAAGACTCAGGAGTACAAATACAAATATGTACAGTTGAAAATACATATCAAAATAATACAAAGGGTTTGCACTCTACAAATGTGTACAAATATGTATTTGTACTCTTTCTAACTGAGCCTAAATGTATAATAAAATTCAAATGCAACCTCATTTTTTAACATCAAGTCTTTTATCTATTTTTCTGTGCATCGCACCGGTTTGCCACTAATTTCAAAAGAAGCTATCAAAACTGGTTCCATTGGAAATTTCTCATTTTTAATATGCATTGAGAACATCTCACATATTTAATGTTATCATTCATGGGAATATGTTATCAATTCACAGCTGTAATATATTATCAGGTTGGTATCAGGCAAGCTCTATGAGGAGTAAATCCAATTTTGGAGAACACAAGCTGTCCAAAAATGAACAGTCAATTTTTTTTTTTTTTTTACACTGTGATAGTTTAATTGCTAAATCTGTGGTTAAGCTACGTGGCCTCCACCCAACTTGCACACATGATCCAAAGGCCCATGTTCAACAGCCTTTGTTTTCTCTAAAGCTGTGTTTGGTTTGAAAACCTTTCCTTCGAACCAAACACAGCCTAAGTCTCTCTCTATGAGTTTGGATCACTTCCGTTCTTGATTTATTCATGGGAGATATTTTCAATGTACAGCCATATTGTCTTGTGGCCAGCGTTTTATGAGCAGAAAACCAATGTGCCTCTCTCACACATTAGTTTATGTGTGTGAGTTTCATGCTCCTCCACTCTGGATTTGCTACCCACAAAATGTTTCCATATCTATACCCACAGAACACTATCACTGTGTATTGGGAACATCTCCCTATGAATGAAAAGGAAGATATTCCTAATGCGCAATTGTAATATTGCATAGGTAGAGATTTGGGAACAACTTATGGGCAGCAGATCCCAGCCCTTGCTCCTTTGGGAGGCGGGATCTCCTAAAAACAACCAAAAAAAAAAAATCAGGTCTTAAGCCAAGAGCACAACATCCAGCGGTACATGGAAAATAGGGTAAATTTCTGAAACCTCCTCTTAAGTTTGATAATTGCAATCACCTCCTCTGAATTTTTTGTATGCATGACTTCTATAATTAAAACAATACAAATTTTATGAGCAACAACCAAAAATGAGAGTTTTTGTAGTTTTACATTTGAACGATTGATACGAAGGGCAATTTGAAAAATAAATTAATTTTGAAAAAGAGATTGGAAGGACTTGGAACAGGAGTTGATATGAATAGAAATTTTGAAAAATAAACATTTTTTCAAAGTATTTGTGCCTCTTGTTAGAGGATTGTAATCTAACAAGAAATCGTACTTGCAATTATATCAAAAAATTCAGAGAAGGTTACTTCACGGAAATTTCAGCAATGGTCCAAAATTTCAGGAAAAGTTTTAATATTTCCCCATTATACAAATGTGGAAAATGTTTAAGATTTATGTATGTCTGTGCAGTAACCACACAGCCACGAGACCCACAAGGCCACAATCCCAGCATTATTAATTTGTTACAAACAAATTATCAAGGACCGAAAATCCATGTAAAATTTTGGATTGGATCAATTTGTGCTCGAGCTGACCTCGTTCAAGTTGCACACTCATGCCACGAGTCCTTACACCAATTTTACACGTTCGTATAGCACGGGACGAACGTAAGGGAGAGTCGTATCGACAGAACGGGCTGGCCAAACCTGAACGGCCAAAAGTTTGGCACGTCGCCATAGTTTTAACTCGTGGCCACGACCCAACTTGCACGCATGACCCAAAGCCAAAATGTGTGGATATTATCCCTCCACAACTTACTCAATTTTATCTACAAAAATCAGTTTTTTATTATTCTCCCTATAAAATAAGCCCGGGATTCCGGGAATCAACCTCGAAAACCCTAAACGTGATCACAGCCGTTCATCGAGGTTCATCACAATGTCACAACATATTAACAGTCCGATTCATTTGCTTCGTCAAGCATTAAAAAAATGCTTACGCTTTCGGGAGTCCCAACTCTCAACTCTCAACTCTCAACTGCAACTTAATAAGTCTGGAAAGTGGGAACAAGAGAGCGTCGTCAGTCGTCAGTAAGTCGGTCTCTGTGCTTTCAACTCTGAAGCTCTCCTTCTCTCTCTGATTCTGAGTCTTCCAGATCTACTACTTTCACCTCAACTTTCAGGTAATTCAAGCTAGCGTTTCTCTCTCTCTCTAATAAGCCTTTCAAGTTTCGATGCTTATGATTAATGTGAGCGCAGAACCAAGTATAGAAGATTTTCTGAGCAAAATTTAACTCTTGGTATGCGAAAATTGTTAATCTGAAGGATTTTTTCCACTTGTGAAGTAGTTGTAGTAGTTCAGTTTGGAGCTAGTGAAAATTTCTTCGACAAATCTCCAACGAAAGAAATTTCAGCAGTAGCTACTGAATGCAGTCGTTCCTAAATCGTTGAAACTTGAGCTTTTGTACTATACTTCTTAACTGATCTCTAAGATAAATTTGAAGTACTGAAAATCTCCTTCTGATTGGAATGTGTTTGTTAATTTTGCTTGGAGCAGAGATAAACCCTATTATCCTGAACCACGTGTCCGACATGCGGGTGGCAGTGGTCGGCGCAGGGATCAGTGGCCTGGTTTCGGCTTATGTCCTTGCCAACGCCGGAGTTGATGTGGTACTTTACGAGAAGGAGGACTATCTGGGCGGCCATTCCAGAACTGTTACGATCGACGGTCTTGATTTGGACCTTGGCTTCATGGTCTTCAATCGCGTAAGTGAAAGTCTTCCCAATTTCCCATTGCTTGAGCGGCTCAGATTTCATCTGTTCCGTATAATAATTACGTCACTCACGCACTCCCCGTGCTCTTCAAATAAAAAAAGGCTCGCTTCAACCCATAACCGTTCAATCGATCAGCTTAATTATTTCTTCAAAAACAGATAATTCGTTAAGAATTTAAGAATTTTCTCTTTCGCTTATTCTATGGGTTCGACTATGGTACCGGAAATATCCCAAAAGTGTGATAACCAATCACATGCTACTTATCAAAATTCACAAAGTGCGATTTGATTGGTCAAAACCTTTTTTTGGTATCATGTATTTTCGATATCATAGATTTTTTCATTTTCTATTGAATAAAAACTACGGGGTTTTTATTGAATAAACACCACCACCTCAAATCAGAATTCTGAGGTGGAGTGCAGTCTAAAAATCTCTAAACCACCTTAGTCTTTATTAACTAATCACTAGATGGAGATGGTGCCAATTGGTTTACTTGGTAGATCTATTCTGTGGGTGCATGAAATACGATGAGAAAGAGAAAATTGATAGAATTTTTTTATGTTCTATCTTTTGATTGCAAAAAAGGAAAATAGTGAGAAAATCAAATGATCTTTTTATTATTAATTAATAATTAAATAATTATTACTTAATTGTCAATATTCCCGATGTACAAAAATATAAACATGGTCGGTAGATTCAACTATATATATGGCAATGTATTGTGGTCGGTAGATCCAAATTCGTATTGTCATCAAGGTTGGGGTTATTACCTTTACTGGGTTTATTTGAAAAAATATTTTGGTGGGATTGGGATGGGATGAAAAAGGGAAAAAGGGTGGAAATTTTCATGTTCCATCCATTGATTGCAAAAGGGAAATTAGTGGGAAAATCAAACTATATTTTTATTATTATTTATTAGTTAGATCATGGTTTTCAAAACCAGATCGAATCGGATTGGACCGGGCGATCGGATCGGAAAAATTGGGAATGGTGACTGGTTCTGTTTTTCTCTAAAACCGGATTTTCTCCAAAAAAAACTGTTGATTGGTCAACAAACCATTGACCCAGGCAATTAACCGTTTGAACGGTTTTAATTGTTCTTTTTATTTTTTTATTTTTTTTGTCAAAACGATCGAACCGTTCAACTCGAGAATCGAACCCCTGACCAGTTCGTTCTCTGTGTTAGTTTTAAAAACCTTGAGTTAGATATTAATTATTAATTACTAAATAATTAATATTAATAATTATTATTTAGTTAACTAATATTTTAATTTAATAGCTATATTTTTTGTCATTAATATTTTCTTTTATTAAATAATAAATAATTTTAATATTTTATTATTAATAATTAATTAATTATTTATTTATTTATTTTATTTTAATTATTAACTAAGTTAACTAAATTAATTAATTTATATTTTATTAAATGATGAATTTATTAATGGGTATTTTTATGGTAAATAATTAAACTCTTTAAAATAATACAATGAGATGTTTTTTATGTTAAAAAAAGTTTCCTCCTTGTTTCACACCAAAAGGGTGTAAGTACACTTATGATAATTGAAATCCTGCCCCTTTTATTCATGAGACTGGATCTGCTCCTCACACTGACTTTACAGGGACACATCATGCATTGGTAACATCTTCCATATTTATACGTTAATATTCATGGGAAATGTTTTCAATGCATGGTGAGATGTGCTTGTGAGACCGGTGTGAGAAGCAGATCCCAAGTCTTATTCATAACATCCCACAAACTAAGCGTAGTAGAGTTTAGATCTGCTCTTCAGAGAAGAGAGTGAATCAGCTACATTCCCGCCCTATACTGAGAACATCTTTCATGATAATATCAGGAATGATGATGTCATCACTAGGAGATATTCCCAATACACGGCGGGAATATATTGTGAGACGTTGTGGGGGCAGTCTTGTGTGGGGCTGATTTGAACTCTTCAGAGAGCGCTCCTTGCACCAATGTTAGACATCCCAGCCACACATGGGAACATCTATATTATTTTTATGGAGATGTTCCCAAGTTTCCAATACAGTGGATATGTGTCATGACTCATGAGGTCGGTGTGAGATGCAATACGAGAGCAGCAAATCCCGATTCAGCGTAGGAAGGAAAGAAAATTCAAAATATTCAATTTTTCCTTTCTATTCATACGCTGTTATGCAAACCAAACAGAACATTATGGGTAGGGAGACAGCCAGACAAGCTACCTCATATAGTCTCATAAATCTTTAAAAAAAAAAAGACTGTTTGTTTGCTCTGAAATCTGACATTTGAAAGTGCAATAATTACATTAAGAGGTATACCGATATTGGTGAATTTTTCTTTCCTTTGAACTCTGAATGTAGAGAATGTTGTTCTGAACTCTGAACTCTAAATTCTGAATATTATCAAATATCTATTTTGACCTCATTGGAAAACAAAAAGTTGTATGATTGCACTTTAAGAGATAAGAGATAAGAGGAAATGAACAATCATTTTTCTCTTAAAGTTAAAAGATTCCTCTTAAGAGATAAGAGTTAAGAGGAAACGAACAGGCCTGTAGTCTCATAAATGGAAGATAGATGGTAGGCAAACATTGTACCACGCGTCAGCCTGACATGTGGTCTGCGTTTAGGAAGCTGATGTTGCTTAAACATTTATAGTAAGTGGGGAATTCACATGGTTGTAATTTTCCCGCACGGGAACCACACTTTGGTATGATGATTGAAACATTTATTAACTTTTTACCAATAAAACCATTATTAAAAGGGAAAATTCAAGATTAGTACCCACTTTGGGTTTAATGCGATTTTAGTCTCTGAATTTTAAAACACGACAATTTAGTATTTGAACTTTCAAAACGTGCCAATCTAGTATATGTCATTAATCAGTTCGTTAATCAGCCATTAAGTGTCATTTGAAAATATACAAATACCCTTCAAGTGTCATCTAATTCTCTTTATCAACCATCCAAACATTGACAAAAAATGAAGTCTCAAATCCTTGCCTCTTCTATTCAAGAAAGTTGGGGTCACTAGAATGATCACTAAGACGTAATCCTAACTTTCTTGAATAGAAGAGGCAAGGATTTAAGACTGTTCATTTTTTATCATGTGGATAGTTGATAAAGAAAATTAAATGACACTCAAATGGCATTTGTATTTTTTCAAATGCCACTTAATGGTTGGTTAATAAATTGGTTAATGATAGATGCTGGATTGACATATTCTGAAAATTCGGATACTAAATTATTGTGTTTTAAAGTTCAAGACCAAAATAGCATTAAACCCAATGTAAAGGGTACTAATGGGAATTTTCCCTTTTTAAAACAACATTTACATGCTTTGGTGTGAAGTACATTATTTGCCTCCACTCATCTCATTTCATGGCAGTGGGACTTTTGATCACTTGGAATCATAACTGCTACACACGTTGTTCACACCCTACCACTATATATTATACCTATAGATCAGGAATATCTCCTCCCATAACCTACAGTGCAGAATCTGAATCTGGTTCTCAGAGAGCTTTAATCACACCGCCTCAAAACATGTTCCAGCCACTTGTATCTTATTATTCATGAGAGATGTTCTCAGTATAAGGTGGGATATAATTGTGAGGTGAGTTTAGATCACCTGTCAATAAAATACATTCAAATAACTTAGACATGATTTCATACAAACATCTCATATACAGTGGGTCCCATTTTAATGATGGGTATGCAGTGTTAGATCAAATTGGTAGAGCCGTAGAGAGTTTGAACATATTTTGTTGGCAAAAGATCCCAACTCATATGAGGTCGGTGTGAGGAGCAAACCCAATTCAACAATTTAAACTCTAAACTATTAAAGGGAGACGGGATCTGCTCCTCACAAATGGGTGCCTCACATGCACATTCATCGTGCATTGGGAACATCTCCCGTGAATAATAATTAATAAATACGGGAGATGTTCCTAATGCATGGTGGATGTGCATGTGAGGCGCCAGGTGTGAGGAGCAGATCTGGTCTCTATGAAAGGATGTTCTTTATGTGTGCTTTTTGACTTTTAATTTTAAAATGGCCTTTGGCAACCAATTTGAAAGTCCCAATTTGCTCCTCACACCCCAACTTCATAGTATGTCTTGACTGTACATTAGGAACATTTTCCATACTTGTATTTATTTTTCATGGTAGAATGTGACTGTGAGCAAGGATCAAAATATCGATACGGTGTGCCTGATACGAGGTGTATCGTATCGATATCGGGTCATACCGGCACGGGATACGCTACGACTGGAAATGTTCCTTCTAGTCATGCGTATCGGTCCGATACGCCACTGTATCAGTGTATCGTGCAGTATCAGCCAATACAGTCCGATACACATCGATATGGAAGCGTATCGAACCTCCTTTTGACAACTTCAATATAAAAAATAAAAAAACTTGCGGCTGGCGTGACTCAAATCTAAAACCGCATCTCGCCTAACGCCAATTAGCAACCCATCCTTAGCCACTAAGACAACATTTCTTTCATGTCAATAATTGAAATAAATTAATTTTTATCACTTACTATTCACATAAAATCTCAACAACCAACATACACTTATCTTCAACAACTTCAATTACAAATTAAAAAGAATAATATTTAAAATTAATATTTTATAAACCAATAGAATAAATAATCTACCAGATCCACATTTATATCAAAAAGTTGATTTTTAATTTAAAGAAATTTTAAAATATTAATAATAGAATAATTACTTTAATACTTAAAATTTACTAATTTGCACATGATATATATATATATATATATCATTTTTTTAAATTATTAATTAATACCTTAATTTGCATTAAATAACCATGTATTTATTATTTATAAAAAAAATATTATTTATAAAATATTTTAAAATGTAATATAAATTGAACCTATCAAATCCATTAATCTATATTTATATTAAAATTTGTTAATTTTCATATAATATATATCTTTGAAATTTAAATAGACTCGATATATTTTAAGTTAGGATTATATATTTTTATAAATTATCAATTAATTTTGATTTGCATTTTATAATAACATATTTATTGTTTACAAAAATGAAAATATTGCTTACCAAAATTTTGAGAATAAATTTTTAGTTAACATTTTTGTCAATGTTAAAAGTAATAAGTAGTAAAATAGAAAAAATGAGAGAATAATTGAAATATAATAGTTGTGTATGTTTTGTGCCTTGGACTTTAATATAAAATAAGATAATAATGGCTTTGTGCATGTATTAATTTGTAAAAATCTATATAATATGTTTTTTGGAATCTTGATTAATGCATATCAATAAAATTGTATAATATCTAAACATTCTTCTATATTAATTGTAATATATTTCTTTATATATACCATCAAAATGTACAATTCTTATATATTTATACATTATTTGTAGCTATTTTGACATTAAACCTATTGTTAGGAATATATTTGTGGAATTAATATTCATTTTCCTAGCGTATCCATGCATTTCCAAAGCGTATCCGTATCTGTATCCGTATCCGAGTTATCCGTTACGATATCCGATACATATACTTTAATCATTGACTGTGAGGTATAGCCTTTTGCGGCCATTGAATTTGAGAATGCCTCCCAATGGTTTTGAGGATGAAATCAGAACTTGTAGAAACATGACTAATTTTATTTTTCAAATGAGTTAATTATCTAAAGCATCCTAAATTATCTTCAATTATTTAAAATATCTCTAAATTTTCAAACCCTACTTAAAGTATCCATTGACCTTGCTTATAAAAAAAAAAGCATCCATTGATCTTTAAAAAACATGACAGGCATTGCCCTTCCATTGTTCATTTACATGTGACATCATACTTGGGGGTGGATTCGAGTTGAGCCGAATATCTGGCTATTCGAGCTCGGCTTGGTCATAAAATATCAAGTTCAAGTTCGAGCTCAAACTTGATTTGAATTAGAGACTTGAGCTTGAATTTGGCTCGAGTCAAAAGGTTGGAAGTTCGAGCTCAGCTCGGCTTGAACTCAACTGCCTCTAATTGTAGGTCTCCCTAACAGCTAAGGTGTTGAGCCAATGTCTCCCTCAGTTGCCAAAGTGTCAAGCCGAGGTCTACCTCAGCTGATGAGGTACCGAGCTAAGGTCTCCCTATCAACTGAGGTGCCGAGTCGAGATCTCTCTTGTCGATGTGCCAAATCGARGTCTCCTTCGATAACCAAGGTAACACCCTATGTACCTATATTAGATTAGACTTGCGAGCCTCACGAACTAAGCTGTATTAAACTCGAGTTCAAATCAATTAACAAAGCCCATATATTAGACTCGAATTCGACTCGAAACTCAGTTTAGACTGAGCCGAGCCGAACTCAAACAGCTCGGCTACACTTGTTTAACTTTTTAAAAATTCAATGTTACCCTCACCACTCACCTTATCATTTATCAAAATGGTTTTATGTATAGACATGAGACATTATTTTGTCCACTTTATCACATCATTCCCTTAAACATCATCGGAAGTATGCATGCCTTGCCTAGCGGCTTAGACAGGTGTCATCGATGGAGAATAGCCTAAGAAACAATGTTAGACAAAGAAGAGACACGACACGCTACCAACCCATCACCAACTCATATAGTCATATCCCCTGGCATATATATAAGCTATATATATGTGGGAGTCCTTTGCAACTCAATTCATTTGTATTAAGCCTTCAAAAAAAATATTTGTATTAATATAAATATATGGGAGTACAAATAAAGAGAATACAAATTCTAATTTAATTTTGTTTTGGGTTTTATATTATTCTGTTTTTTTAAGTTTTATTTTACTTCATTTGTTTTTTGAAGTCAAACAAAATAAATTAAATTTTGAATAAAAATAAATCAGATTTTGTGCTCAAATCATTTGCACTATTATAGTTTTGCATAAATGCAAATAAATTTGCATACAATCAAACGCTGACGCAGTCTAAGAGAGCATCCTAAAAGAACAATTAGGTCGTTAGTATGAATTTGACCTAAACCATCTTTGTTAGGGGTGATCATGGCCTCCCTAAAAGAACACTTCAGTATGAATTTGACGTAAACTATCTTTGTTAGGTAAAGATGGCAAATTGACCTGTCCCCGTGGTGCCTTGCCCTGCCCCGCCCCAATGGGGCAGGTTTTTTTTATCACTGATTGGGGTTCGGAGAAAATCTGAAACTCTGGGTCAGGATGGAGCGGGGATAGTATTTGTTTACCTCACCCCGATTATATTATATAACATAATATATACAATTATTAATATATTAATATATATTATATTATATAATATAAAATAATTATAAGTAATTTTAAAAAATAAAATAAATTAATAAATATACAAATGAGAATGACCGAGGCAGAATGGGGTAAAATGAAGGGCGAACGTGTTCAGCTCAAAAACGCTCTCACAGCCAAGTTATTTCAATCAATTTTTGTAATCTGAGTAGATTTGGAATTGAATTTAACTTCACTTAGATCTCGCAAAATTAAAATAACTACCACAAATTGATTATGGCCCCCTCCCTCTAATCTATGTTTTTTTTTTTTTTTCAACTTAAAAGACCAAGTTTTAGAATCATAAGCCCAACTCACCTGCAACTTGAATCTCCCGAGTCCTGACCTTGGAAGAAGTCTTGAGAAAGAATTAGACATGTTTAGCAAGCAAGCTCAGATTTCCTACTCACTTTTTCTACCCGCCCTGAATTGCAGCCACACATCTCTCCAACTATTAGCAAAAGGGGGTCTCATTCACTACTTGGTGACGAGGTTCTTCATAGACATTCAAGGGACTATTTATGGCTTCTCACCGCTTCTTCTTCCTCAAGTAGCGAAATCCCAAACCCCATTTCTTTTGGTGATTTTCTTGGATAAAGTGTATTTTCAGTCAAACCAACTGAACAGTGTGATATTAATGTCATTTTTCATTTTCCATTCATGATATAAAAGGTCCCTTGAGCAACAGGGGAGGCCAAAAACATATTCTAGAAATAACTGATCCTGTGGGCTGTGTAAACTTAAAATTGAGGCAAAAAGGGTTTTGAGCATTTCGTAGAATTGATTTTAAAATATTATAATCTGAGATAAAACACTTCTAAGCCCCAAAATACAAAGCCTAAAATCAGGTTAGAAGGACAAAATCTGAACCAGGTATTTTAATTACTAGTAATTATATGATATATCAGGTTAAAAAGTTGTTTAGTTTATGTACTCTTGTGGATCCTTTATGCATAACTAATAAGTGTGTACGTGCTTTGTACTTGAAAATTTTAGATGATGATAGTGATAGTAATAATATATCAAAATTTTTTTATAAATTTTATCAATTTTTTTTTATTTTTTATTTGTTTTTTAATATTAATCAAATACAAATAAACACCTCATCTAAATATGTGATAATCGAATTGAGTTGTAAAGTTTCAAGTATCATTGGCAAGGCTAATTGCTTGGCTAGACTCTTTTTTGTAATGTTTTATCCTTTTGGTGTATCTTTTTTTTTATTCATTTATTAGAAAAATGTAAGATTTAAATAGAGAGAATTGAATGAGGTGAAAAGTAATAGTTCAATTTCCAATTTAAACCTTACAATTAAATAGAGTCTAAATTCAAAATTGAGTATTTTAGCCAAAAGAAAATTTCGCAATCTTATTCTTATTTTTAATAGTATTGTAAACATTGAATTATAGATGTGTTCATTTTTTTTCTATAACTTTTTTTGTATTTATGTGTAAAGATAATTTTGATATGTCATAGTTACTTTTTGTTTAATATGATAAATATATGATATTATACATGTGCTTGAATACTTTTATGCAAAATTTATGTATTTTTTCATTTTTATATTATTATATTTTATTGACTTTTATTATTTATTTATGACATTAAATTTAACAAATTTAACCCAAGAGTTGAACTATTTATTATTAATTTTTATATTTCATTTTTGGCCAATTCTAAATTATGTATTTCATTTTCATTACCAATAAAAACAATTCTTGCTTATTACACCTATTTTTTTTAATTTGATTAATAAAAATATCATAAATGTGTCTAATTTTTTCTACATTTTAAAATCTTCTATATTTATTTCTATTTAAAAAAAAATATTACCTAACTATGACTTCATAGGTTGATCAATTTGATTCGGATGATTGAATTGCTTAGCCACTATTTGGATAAAGAATAATTTTGTTTTTAAGTCAATTTTAAAATATACAAGTTTATCTTCTTAAAAATATTGACAGATATAATTAATAGCATTTATTAGTGAGAAATAACTTAAATATAAGATTTAATACCTTAAATATAAGACTAAATGAGAAGGGATTAAATGAGGTGAGAAGTAATAATTGAAGTTACATTTTCAACCCATGCAATTAGAGATGAGGGGATTAAATGAGGGTAATTACATAAATATGAGGGGGCTAAATACATAAATATGAGCATTTTAACAGCCATTAAATCTAACATTAAAGCTATAATAAAATGACTTTTATACTTTTCTCAAACAAAGAAATAGAGGGTAATTTTATTCAAAAAAAAAAAATTCACACTGCATCCACACTTTTATATATAGTATAGATACATGCGCAGAAAATACTTTTTGTGATGCATCTAACATGAAGGCTCAGTCGGGAAGGAGTATGAATACAAATATGTAGAGTGCAAAACCTTGTATTTTATATTATTTTGTATGTATTTGCATTGCATATATTTGTATTAGTATTCCTTCCAAACTGAGACGGAGGTTCATGCACTCCGTGCAAATTGAATTTAAAAAGACAACATTTTGGCTACCCAGTTCTAATTCAAAGATTATCAATAAATTTGAACTGTATTTGGATGCAATCTGAACACCCCATGGATTAAGCTGGATTTGAATTTTCAGTGACAGGTCCATTATTTGAGAGAGAGAGAGAGAATTTGATCCACTTAACTAATATTAGATTCGATAATGTATACCAGCACGTACAATAGGCCTTGATAAATAAAAGGGTATACTATAAAGCCTGTAGAAACCATTTTTTCGTATAGTATATGTAACTTGATCGATCAAACATGATGCACCTGATCTTGATGCGACTCAAGTTTATAATCTCTGATTTTCTACTAAAAATATCATATTTATTGAAGGGCATGCTTAYTTGCTTTTCGACGATGATAGATAATATATTATTTTTTAATGGAAACTCTTGGTGAGTACTGAGTACCCATTAGCTGGACAATTAATCCTTTGATCATGTAATTACATGTGGCTAGTGATGGGGTGTGTCCGTTCATAGGTTCCCAAGGTCTGCATATTGATTGCTATGACAAAAGCACTCATCCATCGTTGGAAATCACTTGTGCTGAGTTTTTCTTGGTTTTGCTGAGTGAGAAATTTTGAATAATTGGCAGGTAACGTATCCAAATATGATGGAGTTCTTCGAGAGTCTAGGAGTTGAAATGGAAACATCAGACATGTCATTCTCAGTGAGTCTTGACAAGGGTCATGACTATGAGTGGGGTAGTCGTAATGGGTTGGCAAGTTTGTTTGCACAGAAGACCAACGCCTTAAATCCCTACTTCTGGAAAATGCTCCGGGAAATAATCAAATTCAAGGAAGATGTTTTCAAGTAAGCACTCCTTCCATCTCCCAAGAATTTCATTATGTTAATCATAACTAACAGCTTTATAATGATTCTGGCCTGCTTCGTCCTACAATACTAGAAACAAGCATCATTATAATGTTAATGTTGTTAGAGGTATGAAAACTATGCACCGTTTAGCCTTATGAATGAATATAACAAAAACAAAGTAAATGATGTTGTATCAGCTATCCTTAGCTTATGAGGTTAAAGGGGTGTTTAATAACCAGAACACATCTCACTGGTTTTGTGGTGTTAGGAATTTTACTGCTTGTATGCATTCCTCAATGTGACAATGTGTTTTGGGTGGGGGTGGAGAAAACTCTACAACAATAAAAATAACTCTTCAGTAATAACCTTTCTAATCAGCAATGAATTTTCCATTGCTTGGTGCAATGATAAATTCTCTGGCTGATAATGATAAAAAAAAACACCAGAGGAATTCCCTTTGGAATGATAAGGTGGAAAAGAGAAAGATTCATTTAGTGAATTGGAGTTGGGTGAGTATGCCAAAGAAATTTGGAGATTTGGGGTTGAGAAGAATCAAGTAGATGAATATAGCACTGTTGGGGAAATGGCTTTAAAGGTTTGGGGTTGAGGAGTCCTTATGCAGAAGGGTTATTGCTTCTAGATATGGTGTTGTTAGGTTGGGGTGTGATACAAGAGAAGTCTCAAACACTTACTGATGTTTTGGTATTGGAAGGGATTTACGTGTTTTCAGCAAGATTTCCAAATTTTGGCTTAGTCCAAAGCTGGTGAGGTGTTGATAGATGTAGTTGGATAGAACAAGAAGAGAGAAGAGAGAAGAGAGAAGTCTATTCCCCCAGTCCTGTAGTTGGCAGTGCCTAAGTTAGTATTTATACTTAGGAAGACAACTCATAACAATTACAATGAGAAAAAGGCATTTCTGCCCCTATTAGGCTGCATGCTGCTACACATTACAACACTCCCCCTCAAGTTGGAGCATATATGTCAATCATGCCCAACTTGTCACACAGTTCATTATGTCGCAAATAGTGAAGATCCTTCGTAAGAATATCAGGTAGTTGTTCCTTGGAACTAATGTAAGGAGTACAAACTCCCCCCTTTTCAAGTTTCTCCTTTATGAAGTGCTTGTCAACTTCAATATGCTTGGTCCTATCATGAAGAACTGGATTGGATGCAATATTAATGGCCGCCTTGTTGTCACAGTAGAGAGACATTAGGCCATCAATAGAGAGGCCCAACTCTCCAATCAAATTCTTCACCCATAGTACTTCAGCAACTCCATGTGCCATGGCCCTATACTCGGCCTCAGCACTAGATCTGGCCAATACACTTTGTGTTTTGCTTCTCCAAGTGACCAAGTTTCCACCAACAAAGGTACAATATCCACTAGTTGATTTTCTATCATCAATTCCTCTAGCCCAATCTACATCTGTGTAGACTTCCACTTTCATATAACCATGTTTCTTGAAAAGTAACCCAGTTCCTAGATACTTCTTCAGATATCTGAGTACCCTCTTAGCTGCCTCTAAATGGGAGGATATTAGTGCATCCGTAAACTGACTAAGGACACTAACAACATAAGCTATATCTGGCCGAGTCATTGATAGGTAGAGAAGTCTTCCTACCAACCTCTAAAATTTCTTGACATCTGTCACTGGTTCTCCAATACAATCACCAAGCCAATGGTTTTCCTCAATAGGAGAATCTATCGGCTTTGCTCCTAACTTTCCTGTGTCCTACAAAAGATCTAGGACATACTTCCTTTGGGAAATGAAGATGCCCTTTTTCGAGCAGGCAACCCCAATACAAAAAAATAACGTAGTTGTCCCGGATCTTTCACCTCAAACTGCATAGCAAGGGATTCTTTGACCTTTTTAATCTCAGAGTCCCAATTCCCCGTAATCACAATGTCATCAACGTAGACAATTAATACCACAACATTCTTCTGGTTTCTCTTGACAAATAGAGTATGGTCAGATTGGCACTGCTTGAACCCAATTCGTTGAAGAGTCAAGTGAAATCTACTAAACCAGGCCCTTGGGGATTGTTTGAAACCATATAAAGATTTTTTTAGTTTGCAAACTTTCCCTTCACACCCTTGTGCTACAAACCTAGGAGGTTGAATCATGTAAACTTCTTCTTCCAGATCCCCATTTAAGAAAGCATTTTTGATGTCCAGTTGGTGGAGCTCCCAACCAAAGTTAACAGCCAAGGATAGTATAATCTGAATAGTGTTCATTTTAGCAACCGGGGAAAAATTCTCTGCATAATCAACCCCATACACTTGAGCATACCCTTTTGCAACTAACCTGGCTTTATATCTCTTAACCGACCCATCTTCTCTATGCTTTGCTGTGAATACCCACTGGCTACTTGCCTTTAGGAAGATTCACCAATTCCCAAGTGTTGTTTTTGTGAAGAGCACTAATTCCTTCCTTCATTGCCTCTGTCCATTTAGGTATAGATAAGGTTTCTGCAACACTTTTGGGAATCACAATCAATGGCAGTCAAAAAGGTACGAAATGCAAGAGCAATGTTTTCATAGGACAAGAACTGAGCAATAGGATGCTTAGTAGTACATGATCGAACCTTTTTCTATGAGCAATTGGGACATCAAGATCATTAGTAGGATCATCAATAGCAATAGGTTCAGTAATAACAAAGGGAACAAGGGTACCTGGATTTAAGGAGTTAGAAGGTACTGGATGTATAGTCTCAAGTTGCTCCACAACCTTTGAATTCAGCAGTCCCTTACGGTGCCTCAAGAAGACATAGAATGGAGAGGAGTCAGGAATAAAGGGAAGAGGAATTTGAGGAGCTGGAGCTTGCCCCTCCTCCTTCACACTATTCTCCCCCTGAGGAGATGCTTGAAAGAAGGGTTCAGACTCAAAGAAAGACACATCCATCGAAACAAAGTACTTATGTGTGACCGGATTGAAGCATTTGTAACCCTTCTGGGAAGAGGGATAACCCAAAAAAACACATGGAACAAATTTGGGATCCAATTTCCCCGATTGGGAGATAGATCATGAATAAAACACTTACGCCCAAATACATGTAGAGGAATGGAAAATAAAGGGGATTGAGAGAAAAGAAATTGATGTGCGGCCTTGTATTGCAGGAGGTGTGATGGCATACGATTATTAACATAAGCTGCAGCCATCATAGCATCAACCCAAAAACGTTTTGGAACATGCATGTGAAGCATCATACTATGAGCAACTTCGAGGAGATGGCGGTTCTTCCTTTCAGCAGCACCATTCTGTTGTGGTGTTTTGGGACATGAGCCTCTATGAAGAGATCCATGAGAGGAGAAAAACTCGGCTAAGTCATACACCTTTGCATTACCCAATTGGAAAATTTGGACTTCAACATGAAATTGAGTAAAAACCATGCGATGGAAATCTTGCACAATCTTGGGTACCTCTTCTCTCGAATGCATAGGATATAGCCAAGTGTATCTCGAACAGTCATCAATAAAGTTGAAAAAGTACTTGTACCACCCTCAGTAGGTATGTTTATAGGGCCCCAAACATAAATAAAAAAAAAAACATGGAAAGGCAAAGTAGATATTTTATTATTTGATGAAAAAGTTATTCTACAATGCTTACTCAACTGACACGTTTGACAATGTAAACTAGTAATAGACACTGGCTTGAACAATTCAGGAAACATAACTTTCAAAGATTCAAAGGACAAATGACCAAGGCGATTATGCCACAACCATAGTTGACTATTTGTAGACTGACTCATAAGACTCACAGAGGCGATGCCGCAAGACCAACTTTATTCTCCAAGATGTAGAAGCCATCAACCATACTTCCTTTACCAATCATCCTCCCCAAGTTTAAATCCTGGAAAACACAAGAATGAGGAAAAAAGGTTACACAACAGTTTAAGGACTGAGTAATACTACTTATAGATAGCAAATTAATAGGTAGTTTAGGAGCATGAAGGGTATGGAATAAGACAAGGTCATCAGGAAGGGATACAGATCCCTGACCAACAATGGTGAATAGAGTCCCATCATCAAGTCTCACTTTATCCCTTCCAGAGAGAAGAGAGTAGGTCTGAAAGGGATTTGACTTACTAGTCATATGGTTTGATGCCCCTAAGTCAACGACCCAAGGTGACAAAGGAACAGAGGTACACACATGAAATGCATAAACACCTTTACCTAATGTAGAAGCAAATGAGGTAGAAGGGGTAGGAACTGACCTATCCATTTGCCCGAGTGTCCTACCATATAATTCCAAATGATCTCTGAAGGAGTTGATGATGTCTTCCTTGGGATCAGAACCACTAGGATTCTCTTGAGGAAAAACAGTAGTCTGATTATTTTGCTGATAGCCTTGTATAGCCAGATTTGCAGAAGTAAATTTCTTCTGAGGAGGCTTCTTTGAAGTGTCTTGATTTTTGGTTGCCATTTGGGCTTCCCCACTAACTCCCAACTGGTTTCTCGAGTGTGTCTAGGCTTCTAGCAATGAGTACACCACAGTTTTTCCTTGTCTTCACCTTTCCTTGGTTCATGAGTTTTTTTCTGCTCTCTTCAGATTGGACTAGGGCATATACTTCCTGAACTGAAGGAAGTTCCCTACTTCCCAAAACCTGCACCCGAAGAGGCTCATAAGCCGAATTCATCCCATGCAAGAAAGCAAAAACCCGCTGTTGGGAGACAAGTTTTTTGTAGGCCTGTGCATCTTCATCATTCTTCCAGTCAATAGTCTGATAATAGTCCAATTCCTTCCAAACAGATGTAAGGACTGAATAATATGTAGATAGGCTATGGTCCCATTGCTTACAAGTAGATGATTATGCTTGAAGCTAATAAATCTTGGAAAAGTGCCTCTATTCAGAATAGGTTGCCTTGGCTTGTCCCCAAATTTCACAAGCTGTGTCAGCCCATATGAAATTTTTCTTTACATGAGGCAACATGAAGCCTAACATCCATGACATAACCATGCTGTTTTCTTGATCCCATCGATCATGTTTAGCAGTACCAGACTTTGGTTCTTTTATTTTTTCATTTATATAACCAGCCTTCCCCCTAGCTGTGATATAAAGTTTGATGCCTTTGGACCATTCCAGATAGTTCAGGCCATCAAAGGGGGTAATAGACATAGAGAAATTCATGCTGTCTATTCCCCCATTTAGGTTTCCTTGCTGGGAAGTAATACCAGAGGTTGCTGAATCCTCAGTAGCCATTTCCACAGAAAATTTACTGCTGTTTTTTTCAAAAAACCAATCTGATATAGAGGGTTTTTTTGGCTCCAAAAATAGGTTTAACAGTACTGTAGGTCAATAGCTCTTAGCTGAAACACTTTGGTTTACAAGAGGAGGAGACAATCAGTCCCTACAACCTCAAAACTGTGACATTCACAGTGGTCAAATGTTTACGTATGAACGTAACAGTACATACCTGGCTTCCATGACCCACAGCACATAGAAAACCCTCAGAAAACCAAGTTTTACTGCATTCGGCTGCCACCACAAACCTAGAAAATACCTTACTGCATTCGGTTGCCACAACAGATCTAGAGAGATCTTTTACTGCATTCAGCTGCCACCACACCCTTCTTATTGGTAAAGCGACCAAGAGAGAAGAAAGAAAAAGTCGAGGGCTGAAGGTTGCGCCCAGAAGAAGAACACAATGGAGTCTTCAATCAAAAAAAAAATTCCGGAAAAGGAAAGAGAACACGACCTGAGAAGGTTGTGCCCAGATCAGTGCTCTGATACCATGTAGTTCGATAGAACAAGAAGAGAGAAGAGAGAAGACTATTACCCCAGTCCTGTAGCTGGCAGCGCCTAAGTTAGTATTTATACTTAGGGCGACAGATCATAACAATTACAATGAGAAAAAGGCATTTCTGCCCCTACTAGGCCGCAGGCCGCTACACATTACAACAATAGCTTTCTGATCTTTGCACTAGAATTTACAAGCTAAATGAGAAGGATGCCATTATTATCCAATTTTTAAGTGAGTAATGAAAAAGTTACTTGGCATCCAAAATTAAGAAGACCATTGCTGGAAAGAGCAGTTGATGAATGATCATCTTTTCAGGAAAAGCTCGAAAAGGATGCATTATCTCATAGTAAACCAATTGCAAGATGGTTAAAGGAATATCATAATGGCATGTTCATGATAAATTCTACAATTCTCTGACTTTCAACTCTAAGTACAAGCCTCCAGTTATGGTCTTCAGTAATAGCCAGCTTGAGCTTTACCTCAGTTTAGACTGGGCCTCATCATAGAGTCCAAGTCCAGGGTTGGGAAAGAGGCCCATCCATATTTTACCAATTGGATAAAATGTGAATATATTGTGCAGTGTATGAATTGGTCTTTTTGCAGGTGATTCAATAATGAGTGCAACCTTCTGTGTCTCTGTTCCTATGATCATTCTACATGTCACCCATACATTACATTTCATCACCATTGACTACAAAACCTGACTATTTGCTGCAAGTTGAAAAGGAGTTCTGTGGAGGATGAGAAGAGAATAGATCTCTAACAACTAACAAGATTGATTGCTTACTAGAAATAGAAGAAAGCTTGGTTTTGTCAGTGATGCCAAGCCTTCAGATTAAGAAGAACAAAAAGTAAGAAGTAATTTAGTCATTCAATCTTCAAACATATTTCTCTTGAGCTGCATGGGAGTGTTTTCCAATGTAAACCGATTTTTTAGGTGTAATTCCTATAAAACCAGGCTCACTGAGTGATTTTGAGTATAAAGAGCTATTTTGATTTCAGTAATTTTCAGTAATAAAAAATTTTCATCAGTTGTTCCTCAATCCTCAGTGAGGAATGATTGTCATTTCCTCAAGTGAGTTCTACACATTACATCAGCTAAGGGTTAACAAAAGAGAGTTATAGTGGGATCCACAGAGAGTGAAACCTATTTCTAAAACATCAAAAATGTTAATTTCAAAATTGTCTAGTATTCTGTTTCAGGAACCAGGATGATTTCATATCATTTCCAGAAATCATATGTTGGAGAATGGATTCTCAGAATGAATTGTTCATGTTGGTAGACACCACCTTGGCATGTTCCAACTGAGCTAATCACAAGGGGAAAATATTTTAAGTCATATGGTAGAGCTAAAATGCTAAAATTAGGTAGTTTATTTTGACTGGGATTGAAATGGGGATAGTATCTTATATTACTTTACAAAGTTTGTAATTGCAATAATTTGTCCATCTAATTGGATTTGTGATCCTCTTTATCTTTCTGTTTACTTATACTTATTTCCCCTTCCCAGTATGGTAGAAGATGTTTATGTTATCATACTTTCTTTGATTTATTCTGACATAACTAGTTCTTGAATTATTATTACATTTTTTGCTACTTTGTGCAGATACCTAGAAGAGCTTGAGAACAACCCTGACCTTGACCGCAATGAAACCTTGGGGCATTTCATTGAGTCACATGGTTATTCGGAATTGTTTGAGAAAGCTTATCTTGTAAGAACTGAAATAACTGCACTTTGCCATATCTATTAGCCTCTCTCCATTGGATTATCAAAAATTTATATTTGATAATAAAATTGTGTAGGCTCCAATGTGTGCTTCAATCTGGTCTTGCTCCTCAGAAGGAGCTATGGGCTTTTCAGCTTTCTCAGTTCTTTCATTTTGCCGCAATCATCATCTTCTTCAGGTATACTTAGATTTTTCCCTGTTTTCTTATTCTTCAATTAATTTTGCACCAAATAAACATTAAGAATAAATAAATAATTTCCTTGATGTTCAGATTTTTTCCATGACACTGCAGTACCTTTTTCCCCTATGGTGTTTGAGGTATATGTGTGACTAAATATACTAAGGTTTATATTGCAGCTCTTTGGCCGTCCACAGTGGCTTACTGTAAAATGGCGTTCACATGCTTATGTCAACAAGGTTTTTTATTGTTTTGTCTTTATCCTTTTTTTTTATTTAGCCCATTAGCTTATGCATATTTTAGTGTTTATTTCAACAATCAAAACAAACATTTCAGTATCAGCTAGAGCATGTATTTAATCTATTTTGGAATAAAAACAAAAACTACAGGTTCAAGAAGAGCTCGAAAAAAGAAATTGTGAAATAAAAACAGGATATGCTGTGCAGTCCGTCTCGACATTTGATGGGGGTAAGCAGTTTGATGTCTGAACATTTTTTGTTAGTAACTAAGGAACATACCTTTCATGGAATCATGTTTTACTAGGCTGATGTTTATCCTAGTGATATTATTCTCAAAGATCTACATGCAACACAGTGACCTGTACAATACACTCTATTTTTTGAAGCTATAGAATCAATCAATTCCCTTATTCCCTTTATCAAGGGAATCCTTTTGCATTGTAGTCTCTATATATGCATTTTCCAATCCTACTATGGCCAATCATCATCCAACTATATGGGACCGGCTACATATCCACTGTTAAATTATCAGTGCTTAAATCATTTCTTACTTCTACCCATGTCCTTTTTGGTCTACCCCTATCTCTTATAACCCCTTCCACTTGTAACAAATAACTTCTTCTAACTGGAGCTGTTGACAATATAACTTTGAATTCAAATTTTTACATGGTATCAGAAGTTCAGTCTGATCCTTCTCTTCATTCTTGTTCTGTTAATTTCTATTTATCATGTCTTCCATCTTTTCAACTGTGCCATTGAACTGTAGATCCACTTCCTGCAGTTCAGTTGCTGAGTTCAGCCCGAATTTCCTTCACCACTCAGATAATCTGAGTTCTGACATTGTTTCTCAACTCTTTAATAGAGACAACTATTCTACTTAGTTCAGGTTTATGCTTATGTCTCTAACTGCAAAGAACAATCTTGGCTTTATAAATAACTCTATTCCAAAACACTTGTTCTTTGATCTTTCTTTGTATATACTATGGACGAAGTGCAATGACTTGGTTCTTTCTTGTCTTTTAAACTCTCTTCCCACTAAGATTGCCAACAAAATCATCTATTCAGATACTGCAGCTGAAGTTTGATCTCAAAAATTGATTCTCCCAACAGAATGCATCTTGTATCTTCCAGATTAAGAGATCAATAGGTTCTCTCATCAAGAGAATATCTCTATTGCAGTACTTTACAAAGCTGAAGGTCCTGTAGGATGAAGTCTCCTCATACACCTTATCTCCAGAATGTACATGTGATGCTCTCAAATACACTGTTGATTTTAAACAAGAGGAATGTGTAGTGCAATTTCTCATGGGCCTTCATGATTTTTACTCTATATCCAGATTTTATTGATGGATCCTCTGCCTTCTGTCAACAGAGCTTATCCTTTGATTCTACAAGTGGAGAAGCAGAATTAGATCAACCTTAGACCTACAATAATTGAATCCTTTGAATTTTTTGTCTCTAGCAATCAACACAATTTTGATTATTATGACTACAGTGAATACCATTTTGAATTCAGATATTTACAATTGTTGACTTCAAAGGAGTCGCATCCCTTACTCCTAACAAGATTTTAAAGAGTGTTTCTTAGGCTGAGTTTGGAAGGAGTACAAATGCAAATATGTAGAGTGCAAAACCTTATATTTTGTATTATTTTGTATGTATTTACGCTTTACATATTTGCATTTGTACTGCTTCCAAATTGAGCCTTAATAACTGAATTAATTGCATAAAACAAAGTTAATATTTGAACACCAGAATCTATTCCATTTCATTTGAAAATCCAGAAAGGTAGAAAGCTTAAGTTGCTTGAGGTCTAACTCGAATGTTGGACTTAGAGGATGAATTGCTATTCACAGGATTTTGTCATATCCTGAGACAAGATTGTAAGTGAAGAACTAAAAAAAATGGCATTACCTTCTGGTCCTGGCTACTTGGGATCTTGTGACAGTTGGACTATAGACCTAACTTTCCATCTTTTCATGCCCACAGTAGATGCTCTCAAAATCTAACCCATGTTCTCATGCTTGTCACCCAAAGGTTTTACCAACACAAAGCAACAGCCCCTCTTGTATAAAAACAGAGACATATCTAGGGTCAGTGCGGGATAGGATTCATGTCATGTTTAAATATGTCCTTTTTGCGTGGCCTTAGAAAAACATGAGAGTAAAACAGTGACCTATAATTTATTTTCTTGTGGAACTTTATTCACTTGTTTGACTGTATGTTAGTCAGAACATATAGAAATCAGCAAATATGCATGAGAAAGAAAAAACTTCTGGTTTTTTAAATCTTTAACCATTCTTTTTCAGGTAGAGGCCAAAGTACAAGTACAATCGTTTATCTGAGAGCATTTGATCCATACTGGTTAAATTGAGGGTCTCATCAAGGATACTTATTCTGATTGAAATTTTAGGCATTATATATCTGAAGTTTAAGTTGTTACTTTTATGTATACTATATGATAACAGAATCTTATGTATTGTAATTGTCTATTAAACCTATCACGTGTGCAGTAAAATATGGCTACCTATGTTTATTTTATATGATGCCATAAGCCCCTGAATCAGAATTTTATATTTGTAGCTAATCAAGGAAAATAATTTTGGCAGGTTGCACCGTAATTGGTGAAGATGGTTCACAAGATACATACAATGGGTGCGTAATCGCTGTCCATGCACCAGATGCATTGACTATGTTAGGAACAGAAGCAACATATGAGGAAAGGAGAGTACTTGGTGCTTTTCAGTATGCTTACAGGTACTCTATTTTCATTTTTACCTATTTTGTGTTTTAATAACATCTTCTTAATATAGATGCCATTTCATTCTATGGTATCTCAGTACCTGTACAAGGGTATAGTATAATGTCAGACACTTCAATTTTTAGTGTAAATTTTGTATCCAATACTGTATCCATTTCTGTCCTTCTGTATCTGGGTAACATAGATTTTATGACAAAATTGAGGAGGTAACTTATAGGAAGTAAAGCACATAGGTGATTGGTTTCTGTTGACATGTTTACTTTACATGTATCATCACATGAACATGAATATCTTGACTATTTTTCTGATCCTTTAAACCATTAATTATTTATAGTTAGACTTGGCTACACAGTTACATTTATGTATACAGTCTGATACTGAAAACTCCTAGAAGATGGTCAATAGCCTATCATGTGAAATGCATGATTATTGCCCTGAAAAATTATGGCATCAAAAAAATTAACAGGAAAGTTAACCCCTGATCTAGTTCCTATCTTGCCTCAGAAATTACTGATTATTAACATTTGACCTTCAGCTTCTTCTAAGGATATGTACACTGAACCTTCCTCAAGATTTATTAAGTAGATGCCATAGGTTTCATGTAGGTTTATTCTGATAGGTTGCCAGTTCATATGCCTGTTTATGTTTTGTTAACTTGATAAAATTAAGCTGCAAATGTTGCAAAAATATCTTCTGTCCGTATAGAGTTTAAATGCATACCCTCTGTAATGCTCTATTTGGCAGTGATATTTACCTTCATCGTGACAAAAAATTAATGCCCCAAAATCCAACAGCATGGAGTGCATGGAATTTTCTTGGGACCACTGACAACAAAGTATGTCTCACATATTGGCTCAATGTTCTTCAGGTTTGTAATATATTTTTATTCTAGAGTTATTTCTCATGTGATAGAACAGTTAAAAATTAATATAAATCGACAAATGATATTGTTTCTAAGGATTCTCATGCAAGCAAAAGAGAAACAAAGCATGGTTTGTAGTGAATGCCTTCTGACCTGTTTCCATGATAATTGTTGCTCTACATCAGTAATTGTTTCCTTCAACTAAATTACCCTAATTATTCCATGAAATTGATGAACTTGCAGAATATTGGTGAAACCAGTCTACCTTTCCTTGTGACTTTGAATCCACCTTATATACCTGAGCATAACATACTTAAGTGGTCTACTAGCCATCCTGTGCCATCAGTTGCTGCATCTAATGCTTCACTTGAGCTTGATGAAATCCAAGGAAAGAGAGGAATATGGTTTTGTGGAGCATACCAGGGTGAGCATTAGTTTCTTTTGTCATCACTGCTAAAAATATTAAGATGGTTAAGCTTAAAAAGAAAGGGGCATATTGATTGCATGATATGTGATAGTAGAAGATAAAAGCATCTTGTAGTTTGCTTTCTATGAGGAAAAAAGCTTCAGAATTGACTTCAATACAGCATTTCTTGGACTCTTCTAAATGGCTGAAGTGTCTGCATTGGACATGTATCAGACTGTGACACTCCATGGATTCTTAAATGAACAGATAATGTACAGAATAAACGTGACTTTTCACAAAGATGATCTGTTAGACATTTTTTCTATAGGTTAACAATGTCAAAATTCATTTCTCAAAAAAAAAAAAAAGAAAAAACTATGAACCATTTTAACAATTTATACTTTCTATAGATGCGTCTGCAAATCCTTGTTTCTTCCTCTTGCCAAGTTAGACTCCCTGACATCGGGTTCTGATTCTCAGGTTAATGCAATATTGATTCAACAGGAACACTGGGTGGAAAAGAAAAACACTTATGGTTTGATGTTTTGGGTATGACTAGTACTTTGTCTAGAAAACCATAGTAAGTTAAGTATGCTAGTTAACTGTAGGGACTTGTCTTTTAATTTCTCCTCCTTTTTACTTCAGGGGCATAAAGGGTGGGGGTGGGGGATGGGGGAAGTAGGAGAGGTGAAGTAGATGGGAATTACAGGAACCAGATAATATTTCTTTGATTCTCCTAGGAAACAGGTGAAACTGAAAAACATTCATCCCCCTAATGGCCAGGCATCATCCCTCCTGTTGTGTTTTAGCAAGAGAGAAATCAATCCTGGATTATTCGGTCATATTCTCCTATGTAACTATTGGTTGTATTTAATATAATCTTTTCACTTTTAATTTCCTAGTCTAAAACATAGTCATTTGTCCCCCATTTCTCTTTAGAATTGCTGACTGCTAATAAGAATATTTCTCTTTTTATTCTCTCTTTTTTTGGCAGGCTATGGTTTCCATGAGGATGGATTGAAGGTAATCAAGAATAATTTATATTCTTTGATATGAAAAGTTCTCAAGAACTATTTGTATTATATATACCCTGTTTCATGTTTTGTCTGATTGGTATGAAAATTTCTTTGGCAATAGATGATGTATATAATTTTTTTTGTCGTGTTGAATTTTTTTAGATCTTTACTGGATGGAAACTCATTAAATGCATAATGCACAGCTCATGAGTAACTTGATTTGATTTCAGGCTGGCATGGTTGCTGCACATACTTTTCTTGGAAAGAACTGTGCTGTTCTGAAAAACCCAGAACAGATGGTACCTTCTCTGGCAGAAACAGGAGCACGTCTTATTGTAACTAGGTTCCTTAGACACTATATATCTGCAGGATGCCTAATGTGAGTCCAAGATCTAGTTATGGAGAATATTTTCCTTTCATATGGTTTGTAGTGATAATGGGAATCCTTTTTAGTCTTTGTTTTGTCTTTGAATTGTGAATGTTAGCAAACCAGATCTTTGGCCAATTCACTTCATTAAATTGTTCCAAATTCTTGTCATGAACAGTGAGAAAGAAGGGAGAAGAGATAAGAGAAGAGGAAACAAAGATAGCATAGATCGTTGGGTCTAAGAATACCACATGCCAAATACATACTCCCAATGATAATATTAAATTATCCAAAATTATAAGAAAACCCCCAATGGTGCTGATACTACTTTAAAGTTCCTGACTATATAGAAAGAAATAATGTAATCCTGGAAAATACTCTAGAGCTTCTCTTGAACAAGGAAACTTTTAGATTCTAGTATAGAAACAAATAGCTCTTAAACCACACACACAAGTATCAAATCACCTTGACTGCACTAATGACAACACTTCCAGCTCTTACCCATGGTAATACAAGTCCTAAACTGATAATATGGTACTTATGGTGGTTCACGAACTGTTATGGTCCTAAATAGTTAAAGTGCTTGGCTTAACACATTCTATCAGTCTTTAAGGCTTTTGGCGTATTGGTCAAGCACACAACATTTGGTATCAAAGCCTACCACCACATCTCAAGTTCGAATCCCGGAGAGGGCTACCTAGAGTAGAGTGAAAGTTGTCATGGAAAGGACTACCTGGAGCAGAGTGAAAGCCGCCAAAGGGAAAGGGATACCTGTTGCCAGAGTGTGAGCCGTCATGGAAAAGGCTATTTACCACCAGAGTGATAGCCATCATGAAGAGGGCTACCTACCGCTAGAGTGAGAGCTGCCTATAGTGAAGCCACCAAGATGTTGGATACGGAAGCGTGGTGGTATGTTACAGTCCTAAATAGATAAAGTGCTTGGCTTGACGAGTTCCATCAGTCTCAAGGTTTTTGGCGTATTGATCAAGCATACAACACAGACCTTGATGAAGACATGACCAATCATCTAGTCCACCTCTTGCAATTTCTCAATAATGACAATATACTACTAATTTAACAAAGACCCTACCACATATGACAATATGTGGAACACTTTACGAAATACTTTAACATATCAAATACCTCAATAACATACAAAACAACTAAGATGTATGGAAAGAAATAGCCCTTCAACCCAACAAGCATTCCCCCTTAGTCAAAACCTGTAGCTTTTCAAGAATTTCATCAAATACATGTAAGGCACAATGAATCTTAGCATTGGAAACACTTGACCAATTTAGTTACATTCATCATCATTGATCTTCTACAAAAACAAGTATGTTCATGATCAAAGAATCATTACCCCTATCTTTTAATTCTGTATTGCCCATTTGCATGCACCATTAGCCATCCGTTTTAGAGTCTTGAACCTGCATAAAGGCAGTCCTCACTAGATTTACACTTTATTTCAAGATTCCTTTGCATGTACTTCATTTATGATTGCCTTGCATAGTTTTTCCTATTGTTCATGTCAACCATCTGGTCGTGTCACTTCTATTATATTTGTATCCTCATTTAACTCTGAGATTTGTTCACCTTTTGCTTGGTGGTATTTAATATTATGTTGCTTTGGAATTTCCACAGGTTATTGGAGGAAGGAGGTACAGTTTTTACTTTTGAAGGAAGCAACAAAAAGTGTCCTCTAAAATGTGTCCTGAAGGTTCATAATCCCCAGTTTTACTGGAAGGTACGTCCCCTTGATTTATTTTTGATGTTTCTTCGTAATGAACTCAAGCCACTTAGCTATCAACAAAGAGAAGACTAGATTATAAGGTGCATACTTACTAATCTTATGTGATTACTGATTTAAATCACATTTCACGCTATATAAACTGTATGCTGCTGCTGAACCACAACAAATTCCTTTTAACAGGTTGCCACAGAGGCTGATATAGGTCTTGCTGATGCATACATCAATGGTGATTTTTCTTTTGTTGACAAGGAAGAAGGTCTTTTGAATTTGTTTATGGTAATAAAAACTTAAGCTGCATAAATATGTTTGGGAACTATGATTCAATCATCTAGTTAACGTTTATATCTGTTTATTTCTACAATTTTCCCTTTTTAAATCCCATACTGCAGATTTTTATTGCCAATAGGAATTTGGATTCTTCTGATGCAAGGAATAACAATAGAAGGTATCTTATGATTGGTAGATTAGTAAATTATTTTCCCTTTTTATTTATAACATGTATTTTGCATGAAGATTTTTAACAATTTCTAGTCCAGGGGTTGGTGGACACCGTTGTTTTTGACAGCTGCAATTGCATCTGCAAAGTACTTCTTTTGGCATATTTCAAGGCAAAATACTCTCACGCAAGCTCGCAGAAACATCTCTCGTCATTATGATCTGGTCTGATTCACTATTATAAATATATCATTCTATCTGATCTTTCTTGTTATATTTTTATGGCCATTCTGATGTACCATGCTCCTCAAAAATTTAGGGCACAGAATGATTCATTTTGTCTCTGCATAGACACCCAATAAAATGGAATGATTCATTTTCATCTGATTTTTTAATGTGTCCTTTATTTTAGTGGTATCAACTATCATGCTCTATGTTGCTCCATTTATTAATAACAGCACATAGAATGTCTCCTGTTTGAAATATTAGCAGAGAAAAATATATAATTATAATTTTACATTAATCTGTAGGTATATTCATTTCCCATGGCTAGCACTCTTTTCAATGAATAAAGGAAGTTGTGAACATAGGAGTGTATCTTGAACTTATTGTTGTTATTCAATGTTTATTGGCTTCTTGCATATGTTTAATATGTAGTAACCATAAGAGTTCTTATGTTGGAAAGAATTTTCTTGACTCTAGAAAGTTATCCCTAGTACAATGATCCAACAGAGTTGAAAGTGCTAACTGGCTGTTAAGTCCTCAAGTTTGTTGGACTGGGAGCAGGTTATTAAGATACTCTTAGACACAACTTAAACAAAATAATAATAAAGAAGAAAATGGGCTTTTTAAGCCCAATCAGTCCTATGGATGGGCAAAAACATTTTAATAAAGAAAGGGGCCTATAGTCTAATTTAGTGAACACTAGGCCCCAAGTTAATTGGGCTTGTTTGTAATGCAATAAGCACTTAATGGGCTTGCAGTAGAGCCCATTTAATGGGACTAAAGGCCCTAAAAGAATTAAATCTGTATTAATTAATTTTTTTGTGAGGTGTCCCACTTATTTATAAGGGGATGCCACTTGTCATATTCTAATAAGAGGGCTTTTTGTTCCCTCCTCTAACCACTTTAAGTGGGGGGACACATGTCACCCTAGCGAGAGAGTTATTTTCTCTCCTCCAACCACTTTAAGTGGGGGGACACTTGTCACCTCAGGAAGGAAGAGTTTTCTTCTCCCTCCTTAACCCACTTTAAGTGGGGAGACACATATCACCCTAGGGGAGAGAGTTATTTTCCTTCCTCTAACCACTTTAAGTGGAGGGACACTTGTCACCTTAGGAAGGAAGAGTTTTTTTTTTTCCTCCTTAACCCATTTTAAGTGGGGTGACACTTGGCACCCTAAGAAGAGAGAGGTGGGGAGTTACTTAACCACCTCCCTCCTCTATATAAACCCCTCTCCTACAAGTAGAAGCAAGGTTCGTATCGGCCGATACGTACCATTCCGAGACCTCCCCGAGATACCCCTACAGTGGGTGTATTGGGGTTCTGACTGGTTCACGGGGTGGAGGAGCCTTAAACCGCTCCCTGAACTGGTTTTGAAAAATAGGTAAAAAAACAAGTATCGATATCGCCTGATATGCTGCCCCTACCGGCATATCGGGCATATCAATATTTTGAACCTTGAGGAGAAGGGCTAATGCCATTTTGTTGGCTAATACTAATTTATCTATAGGATTTTTAGCACTAAGAAACAAGTGGGAAGAGAAAAGAGAAGAAGATTGGTGTGGAAAGCATAAAAAAAAAAAGAAGAGGAAGGTAGGGAACCTTGTTTTCTTCCTACATCCCTTTAATATGATGCTCCTTGTGATTCCCACATGAGATGGAAGACCATATTCTTTCTATTCATCTCACTCCTTTCTTTCTTCCTTTTTTTATTCTTTTCTTCCTTGTTTCATATTGGAATACATGTAAGGAGATAACCATCTATAGTATTGTCTATGAAACTTGGCTAATTATGGTTCCTTACTTCATTTTGACCCTGAAAAGCATTATTTTATGTGAGGGAGACAATCATCTACAACCTTGTTCATGAAACTTGGCCGATTATGGTTCCTCACAGCATGATAATGCACATAACCACAATTTAAAGGACATTTGCAGCCTTATTGATGAAATATGACTATTTATGATACATATTTACTTGATATGTATAAAAAGTTTGTTTATTTATTTGCTGGTTTTCTCTCAAACAAAGAGGGAATATATACCAGAATTTTCCTTTGAAAATTCTGTACAAAAATGATACTTAGTTTAGTCTGTTCATTTGTACTTTTGAATCAAAACCAAAAGGTTTTCTCTGCCCCTAGCAGAGATGTAATTAAGGGAATATCTACGTAATTTCCTGAATGGGGCTTACCCCAAATAACAAAAAACCCAGTTATTAGTCTAATTGGGTGAAATATGTTATTTGATAAATTATACTAAAAAAATTTCCACTAACACTAGCTCAACTGGTAAAGTTGGTGGATATTGTTTGCACTAATCTGGGATCAAAATCTCAAAGTTTGCCTATCCAAAAAAAAAAAAAGATCCAATAGAGAAGAGATTGATCCCTAGTGTCTTTGCAAGTAAGTGCTTAAAGAGTTCCGTTTCCAATCAAAAGAAAGTGCACAAAGAGTACCAGTTATCCTTCATGAACATAATGGGGTACAGGTTTCTGCCTCCTCTGATATCATCTGCAGAATCTGTAGATAACTCAGGAGACAGGAAGACATAAATTAACATAATCAGAGTCCAGAAATTACACAGAAGAACATTGAAACAAGCACAACCTCCTTAATATAATAGAAGATGCTTCTGCAGAAGTTGGCTATGGAAGTGGATTTTCTCTAAGAAATGTTTATGGAAGTTATTTGCCACTGCCTAAAAGTGGCTCTTTTAGCTCTTCTAGTGGTTGCCTTAATAGAAAGTGTGATGCAGAAATGTGACAAAACATAAGAAAAAATCTATGAAATTTTCAGAAAATTTAGGGTTTTAAGGCTAGTATTTAATTGGAAAATGTGAGGAAAAATTCTATGGATGGTTTGGGATGGCTTGTGATGGAATTGAATAAGAGGGATTAGAGATCTAAGGGTTAAACTATCCATTCTAGTGTGAGAAAGTGAAGATTTCTGGAAACCAAATATCTATGTATGATATGGCCAACACCTGGAAAAGGATTGTAGAGAAGTTATTGTTTTGAAACTAGACACAAAGAACTATTCATAGCCTTCGATGTATGGGATGGAGCATAGTACACAGTATTTCTGTATTTTTGTAATTTCCCCTGCGTACAGAAAGTGAAACACTACTGACTGACCTAATAACCATCAAAACTTGAAACATGACTAAACAACAACCAGAAAACAATGATTTCATAAATCCAAGACCACTGCCAATGAATGAAAATGACAAAACCTACTTTAGTTAGTACCTAATCAATGAACAGCAGTAATAGAAGGCTAGTAAAAGGAGAAATTAGAAGGGAAGAAGGGGGGGGGGGGAGAGAGAGAGAGAGAGAGTAGAAAACCCTAGAATCACCCTAAGAGATCTCTAAACTCACTATAGGTGTGATCTTGGTGAATCACTGTTCACAGTAATAATGGAATTGCCCATCCTCACTAATGGACTAGGGCTGCAAATGGATTGGATTGAATTGGATATACCAAGATCTAAATTTGATTCATCAAATTCTGTCCTGCTATCCATCAGACTTAGATAACACTATCAATAATTAAACTAAAAATGATCAAAATATTATATACCATTAATAAATTGATCTGAAATGACTTTTGATATTATAGAACATGATACATGAACTGTGGTATAGTCCGTTTCTCCTGAAAGTCAGGATTTTCTGCTGGGAAGCTTCCAACCAAATCATAAACACCCAAGAGAGGCTTCAAAAGAAATGGAAGAACTGGCAACTATCCCCTCGTGTGTGTGTGTGTGTGTGTGTGTTTGTTGTGCTTGAAGAGTGGGGATTCCACCAACCACTTGCTTTTGCTATGTCCCTTGGCAGATCAGTTATGGAAGCATTTTTGTCTTTACTTGGAAAGATTTGAGTTGCACCAAGGGAGGTTCTGGACCTGTTCAAGACAGATTTCATTAGTTTTACTACTCATAGACAAAAAGGTCCTGTGGAGGTGTATGAGAGGAGAAAGAAATGCAAGCCTGTTGAAGAGGTGTTAGAGTTAACAATGATTAGAGAGGCACATTGGACACTAGTAACAGAGGAATTTAAAGGAGTTTCCATGAATGATTTGATGAGGGGATGGAAAACTGTGTCTACTTTTCAGATCAGAAACAACAAAGAGTGCTGGTTTGGAATTCTCCTGAAGCTGGTTTAATTAAGTTCAACTTTGATGGGTGTTGTCTTGGGAACCCAGGGCTGTCTGGGTTGGGGTGTGGTAAGAAATCAGAAGGCACCATTATTCTCAGCTTTACAGGCCCAGCAGGACAGGGTATCTCTCTGAGGGCAGAGTTGTTAGCACTGATACAAGATTTAGAATTGATACAGCGGGAGTGGAAAGATGTGGTAGTATAAGGGGACTGCCAGACTGATTTCTTGGATGACGGCACAAGAACTTTTACCATGGAAGTTTAGACAGCTGGTGAGGAAGGCAGTGGCTATTGGGACTTCATTAAATGCCTCATTCAATTGGGTTCCTTGACGTGCAAATATGTTGGCAGATACTTTAGCAAGAGGAGAGGTGGAAAAAGAGGTATTGGAATGGGGTTTCCCAGGACCGAGCTGTACTAGGTAAAGCTCCTGGGTTGTTGTTTCTTGGGTCTCTTTGTTTGTTGTATAGCTGCTGGATTTTTGTTCCTTTTCTCTTTGTTTCCATCTACTTTCTACATTGAGGCCTGCTGCAGTTAGAGCAGCTAGATTTTTATTTAATGAAAGTTTCCTGTGATTCATCAAAAAAAAAATATTATATAACATGAACAAAATGAATTGAAAATAAATTCTATAAGAAAATTGAAAGTGAAAGTGAAAATGAGAAAATTGCAATTTTCTTACTTCAGATTTTATTTTACTTCGTTTGGACTGCAAAAAAAATCAAAACAAAGTAAAACGTATAATAAAATTAAATGAAAATTTTGATTCAGCTAATTTGCAACCCCATACTTTTGCACTAGTGCAAATGAAATTGCACTACAAACAAACAAGGCCTAGTAAACATACAACATTTAAACCAATTTTACCAATAGATACAATAAATGTTTTGTCTGTGTATATTATCGAATTGAATCATATTGGATCAAATAAGGGTGGGCCCATATTGGATAATCCTAACTTGATCAAATTCTAATTCAGACTTGGACAAACGAATACCATTTGCAGCCCTAGGATAGATTGACCCAATAACCATGAAACTTGAAACTCACCATAGAAACAACTAGATCAACAAATCTTACTGTCTTACAGACAGGACCTATTATGAAAAAAAATGAAAATGACAAAAGTACCCTTGGACCAAAATATCATGTAAACTAACAAAAATTAGCCTAAATCCCAAAGAACCATTCTATGACAAATCAAGGCATGTTGGTTAGCCTTTTTTTCTTCTAGAAAAAAATCGTTTAGAGGCTTCTTAGGATTCCCAACAATGTAACTCTGATTTTTAAGCTTCTTATAAAGAGTAGGATTCAATAAGAATAAGGAAGAAAAGTAAGAAAAGAAGACATGAAAAGGGACATGTGTGTGAGTTTGAGACAGAGAAAACGTGGATCATATGACTGCATTCAATGTTATTTACACTCACTTATAGTTAAAGATAAAATTATAATAATGCCCCCCAGTTTAACAAGTCATTACTTCAAGATGATCCAGTCACTGTTTGTTACCTCAATTTATAAGATCTTAATTCATTAAACCACTTGATGTCAAGAGAAATGTATGGAAAACCTTTTAGTTCTAAAATTTCAAGTAACCAGTCATAGTAATTGCAAGAATTTTATTTTTAGAAAGTATACAAGCATCAAAGTTCACCAGATATTAGTCATGACTGATTTCTAGTCCTAAGCACTTTCAGTTTGTATCTTATGTTTATATGGTTACAAGTTCCAAATTTCTTATTGGTAGCTGTCCACTTGAGATCATGGTAGTCATGTATGGTTTTCACATGCTGATGTGTAGACTACCTCATTTTTTTGATTGGTAAGTAAAACTTTATTGATTATGTTATTTAAAAAAATGCTATATACAGAGTTGATTGCCCACAATTTAGGCTGGTCCTTAATACTCTTTTATAAAACACCACTAGGTAGTTATTTCCAAGAATATATAACCCCTATTAACCCCTTCTTTTGCTAAATAATCGGTCATAATGTTTTCTGACCTATGCACACTACCAAGGGTAATAAGCAATTCCCTTGCTAAAAATTTAACTTTCTATACATGTGAGTTGATGGTACCAGTTTCCTTTTCTGTCATTCTTCAGCCACCCCACCACGACCTTTGAATCTCCTATTATTAAATTCTTCATGTTAAGAATTTTGCCCATTCTTAATCCCTGCAACATTATTAGCAATTCATCCACCGCCCCTAGTAGAGTCACCAATGCCTATGGGACCTAAGTAAAGTGCTAAAATTCACCCGCAACTGTTTTTAAAAGCTCCTATGCTTAAAAGACCTGGAATCCACAAACTGCATCTGTCAAAGTTTAGTTTTACTTGATTCATAGCTGGTGGGTTCCATTCCATGAGGAAGTTGGGCCTTGAACTTGAAGAGTGGACCACGATTTTTGCCATTTATAGATGATATCCTCTTTGGAAAAAGGTTCAGAGATCTCAAGTTTCTAGACCCAATGCACAACTCTTATTGATACATTCTCAATAATTGCCTCTTTGAGTTGCTGCTTATTTTTTAAAGACCCTCACCTCTTCGGAAAAAGGTGCAAAGATCTGCACATAATCATGCCTCTTATCTTTGAGGTTAAAAAAGAAATCTTGAATAGATTTTCCACATTAAAGGAAGGAGACCAATCCAAATTTTTGGAGGTACAAGGGCAAGAGATTAGTAGATAGAATGTAAATTCCTCACTTGCTTCACAAAGAAAGCAAATATGAGGTGAAAGGCACCAGTTAGGTCTCCTTTTTACAAGACTTCACACGAATTGATATCCCCCACTAAAAGGCCCTAACTTTATCTATAACTGGTCTACTAGAAAAGCTTAACAACGAGAAGATAAAGGAGGCACACGAGAATGGTCCTGAAGCTGTGAGAGACCAATAATAAGAATCAAGTACCAAAGTGTCAAGGAAATCCCCATACAAGAGACAGAAATAAGGTACAACATTTAAGCTAGTTCAAAACTCTTAAACCTCTTCTAAGACCCAAATCCCAAGATAAACCTAAGTCAGAGATAGAAATCAGTAAAGAAATAACTTTTCTCTTGTTAGAAGAAATAGAGTAGAAAAGAAGGAGCTGGTCTTTCAAAGGTTAGACTTCCCAAGGAAGATCTTCCAAGTTGACTTTATCATCAGCAGAGACATCATAACAGATGAATTAAGAAAAGTTGGGGAGCAAAGCAGAGATGGCTTTCCAGGGAGAGGCATGATAAATCCTAGAGACTACCCAAGTGTCCATCCATTTGTAGATCAACCATGAATGCTACTACTGTCATTATGCCATAGATTGTCCTGTTTAAGAGGAAAACACCATAGCCATCTGTGTATGGTCTATTGCATGCTTGAATGGTTGAACTTGAGAGCACCCTTTTCATATTGCACAACTTCTTTTTTCTTTTTTATGATATTGTATCATGGCCAGCATAAAATATGTTCTTACGGTTTTCTATTCTTTCCCATTTTCTAGAGTAATGACCTCTTTGCCCTGTTCTTGGACAAAACAATGACATACTCATGTGCAATATTTAAGGTCCATCCCGTCCCCTTGTGGTTATTTGAAAAAGAATGTGATTTCAATTTTCCATATTTTATGTTACATGTTTTTCTTTATGATGCTCACTTCAGTATGTAAATCATCTGATAGGCAGAGAATGAAGATTTAAAGGTCGCACAGCTGAGGAAAATCTCTGTCCTCATTGAAAAAGTTAGTTCATTTTCGAACATGTTTATTTAATTGTTTCCTGGATGTCCCGATGACATGCAATATTTATACTGGATGAACATCTCTAGGCAAGAATTGAAAGAAACCATGAAATTCTTGAGATCGGATGTGGTTGGGGTAGCTTGGCAATAGAGGTTGTGAAGCAAACTGGATGCAAATACACAGGCATCACCCTATCTGAGGAGCAACTGAAATATGCTGAACAGAGAGTAAAAGAAGCAGGACTACAGGTATTTCTCTCAAAAAAACTCCATTGAAGTAATTTTCATTCTTACTGATCCTATATTACATCTTCCCAAAACTATCTATTTTCATATAATAGAAGTTTTCAGGTGATAATGGATAGGATAAAGGTCAGAATATAAAATTCTTCTCAGTTAACTAGTATGCAATTAGGTGTGCAGAGAATGCAGTTTCAGAAAATACTATAAACTCTTTTCTGTTATAATTACAGGACTGAAAAGTACTCAAGTACCAAATTTGATAATCTCAATAGTACTAAACTGGTAACTCTTTGCTGGAATGTATAACACTGGTACTGAAGATGAACTGTTGATGATGCCAATTTCTTAACCAAGTTTTTCAAAATATCCAGTATAACCTCAAAATAAGAGATTGTAGGGTTGAGATGGTCCAAAACCACTGATTTTTAAAATCACTGATAAACAATACAGGTGTGTATGGCAGTCAGAAATAGTTTTTCAAAAATAGTACATTATACCCTTTATATTTGGACTTTAGGTTCAGTTTGGAAGGAGTACAAATGCAAATACGTAGAGTGCAAAACTATGTATTTGTACTATACATATTTGTATTTGTACTCCATCCAAACTGAACCTTAGTAACATTTTTTGTTGCAATTATTGTTTTACCTAATTTATCAAATGAAGCAGCAAGGTATTCTGTTTCTTTAGTAACAAGATGTAAGAAAATCTAAGAGTAACCACCATTTTCTCAGCAGTTATATCCATTTAAAACTGTGAGAAGCAGGTTCATTTCCCACCCTATTTACATAAGAAAAGGCCACTACCAATGCTGGTCCCACTATCTAGGGTCTTGGAAGAGGTTCTTCTCAAACTAGTCAACCCAGTATTTTACCATTATACCAAGCAATATATATTATATTATATTATATTATATATATTAAAAATGCCCCTCAGGTTTTATTAACTGTGCTCTCAGGACCACATCAAATTTCTCCTCTGTGATTATCGCCAATTGCCATACTCTCACAAGTATGACAGGATTATATCATGGTGAGTTTCTGATCACCACTAATTCTCTATCCATTTTTTATATGCTGAGTTGAATACTTGAATTATATTGTCTTACGGTTGTTTTCTTTCTTTTTTTTTTTTCCTTAATACAGTGAGATGCTAGAAGCAGTAGGCCATGAATATATGGAGGAGTTTTTGGGCTGTTGTGAATCAGTGTTGGCAGAAAATGGCCTTCTTGTTCTACAGGTTTACCACTGATTGAATGTTCTTATGTAAATCTTGTTTTCATCAAAGCAATGCTGTCCCATTTAGTTTATATGGTTATGTAATTAAGGGCCTTTGCAGAAAATTTCTATCGATCTACTTGGACTGATTGGTGATTTGTTTTCTCAAAATTGACTTCTAAAAGTCTTGTATCTCTCAAGACTTAAGTTTTCAACTTTTATATCTTGAATGTTATGGCATGTAAATATTCCCCTTATTAGTCAACTTTTACAAATCTTGAACGTTATGGCTTATGTAAATCTTGTTTTCATCATAACACTGCTGTCTCGTTAGTGTAGATGGTTGAATTACAGAACAAAGAGCTTAAAATGAAAGAGACAACTTATTATAATTTTACATGTTTCACTATATATTGGCTCAGAAAATGAATGGATATTGGTGGATTTCTTTACAGTTTATATCAATACCAGATGAACGATATGATGAGTACAGGCGAAGCTCAGATTTTATTAAGGAATACATTTTTCCTGGTGGATGCATTCCTTCATTGTCTAGAGTTACATCAGCCATGGCCTCTGCATCCAGACTCTGGTAAATATTGATAATGCCATCTTAATTATCAGGTTGATATCAACTCTCCTATCTTGATGTCCATTCTGAAAATTTACAATGCTGTGGTATTTAATTGCAGTGTGGAGCACCTGGAGAATATAGGAATACATTACTATCAAACGCTGATATATTGGAGGAATAGTTTCATGGAAAAGCAGAGGTATGAATAATCATGAAATGCTCAACCACTAAAAAAACAAAAATTCATGCAATGCTCCTTTTCCCTTGACAAAGCATGACCGAATTTGAAAGTTGAAACTTAGCAAAACTTAAGGGTGCAATGCTCACAGATAAGGAAAAGTAAACAACCATTAATTTCAGATGGCATCAAATACCGTTGTATGACTTAATTAATTAGATGATCATAATATATATTTTAAAATCATGAAACTACCTTAAAATTACATGATGGGACTCATAAATAGGATTTGATTTTATATGATAATGAGTTGGGATTCTGCTAAGGATTAGTTGTTCCATTTTCATTTTATGTCCAGTGGGGTTGTTTAATAATATACGCTTCCAAATATTATTTCTTTTTCTTTCTTTTCTTTCCTGAGAACTGAAACTTTTCAGAAATCACTGGATTAGTAATAATGATCTTGAAAAATGATTTCTCCATATTCAATGCCTTACAAAGATGCTTCCATGCTAAGTTTTAGATATACCTCATCTTTTAGAATAGAACTCAGAATTGTTTTTTCTTCTCAAGTAGTGGCATTTAGATTTGCATTTTATTACCAGAAACCAGTAAATAAACTTTGTTCTATGCTAAATCACTGTTATGTTTTTTGATCTTGATTTTTTAGGGACCAATGTTCTTGTATTATGGTACTGAAATGTTAAATTTTTTATTCCAGTGAGATTCTTGCATTAGGATTTGACGAGAAGTTCATCCGGACATGGGAGTATTATTTTATATACTGTGCAGCTGGTTTTAGGTCACGTACACTGGGAAACTACCAGGTAAGCACATAATATAGCCTGTGGTTGCTTCTTCACCTTACCTCATAGGTGGGGCCAAATGGGGTGGACTGCAAGTTACTGACAAATTTAAATTTAATCTAGGATGGTAGAAATCAACTTGTGCAGTGAAGTTTTTTTTTTTTTAAGTCAGATACTCTTAACAGAAAAAGGAAAGGAATAAAAACACACTTAGATGCACACTCATTCCCAGGAGTAGGGGTGAGCAAATAGTTTATGCGTACAGAACCGAATAAATCAAAATTTTAAATGACAAAACAGACCAAAATTGAAATAACTGAAACTGAAACTTTCGATTCGGCTTTTCATTATTTCAGTTAAAACCGAATTTCATCATTAACATTATATATGTTGATGTAACGGTTTCTGGTCACGTATCATTTTTTGGCTAAGTATCTCGTCACCTCGTCTACTCTCAAGTGGCCGAAGTGGAGCTCCCTAGCGTAGCGCAACCCAGCTGCTCCCTGCAGGAGTTGATCTGGCTACCAGCAATGACAGGAACTGAACCGGCTACTTCCTGCTGGAGATGATTTGCTCATCTTTGTAGGCGGCGGGAACTGAGGGACCTGCATGAGCTGAATCAGAGAACCCGGGGGTGTTTACCTGGCGAGGTCACTCTGATGGCTAAGTCAGCACTTAGTCATGAGCTAAGAATGATATTAGAGAATGAGAGAGCTAGAGAGCAGGGGTTACCATCTCTCCTCGCCCCTGGGGGGTGAGGCCTTTATATACTGGAGTCCTCGTGGGTTTGGTGGAGCAGTTCCTGGATTCCCACTGTGATGGGACCTGCTTTCATGTTAGGTGGGCATAAAGCCACCAACTGGTAAGGTTGCCCATTTCCGCCTTAATTGGGGAGTGGGTGAGCTAATATAGCCGTTACAAGTCACAATCCCATGAAATGCAGGGAACGGTGGTGAGCTCCTCGGGGTTGTCACATGGTGGTCAGTTTGACTAGGAGGCGAGCTGCCCGAAAGTGGCGAGCTGCCTGTGGTGAGCTGCCTGTGGCGAGTTGCCTAGTGGCGAGCTGCTTGGTGGCGAAGTGCCTAGTGGCGAGCTGCCTAGTAGCAAGCTGCCTGTGCAGTGCCGCATGGTGGCGAGCTGCCTGTAAGTGCTGCAAGGTGGCAAGCTGCCTATAAGTGCTGCAAGGTGGTGAGCTGCCTGTAAGGGCTGCAAGGTGGCGAGCTGCCTATGGTGAGCTGCCTAGTTGTCAAGAGGTTGCATCTAGTTTCCATAAGGTGCTAGGTGTCATAGTGTCATTGGAGGACCAAATCCGCCCTCATCATTTGCCCCCCACTCCTGAGCTGAAAGTAACTCGGCGAAGGGGGTAGATTTCTCCTTTTGGCCTGTAATTCGATGAGCTCGTAAGCATTGATTCAATTCCTTAGGTTCTGGGAGCGACTCGCAATCCACTCCTGAACTTTGCCCATGCCGAAGAGGCAACTGGGTCTTAAGCAGTATCATGGCCCTTAGGCTTTGGGAGYGACTCATAGTCCACTCCTGAACTTTGCCCATGCCGAAGAGGCAACTGGGTCTTAAGYAGTATCATGGCCCTTAGGCTTTGGGAGCGACTCATAGYCCACTCCTGAACTTTGCCCATGCCGAAGAGGCAACTGGGTCTTAAGYAGTATCATGGCCCTTAGGCTTTGGGAGCGACTCATAGTCCACTCCTGAACTTTGCCCATGCCGAAGAGGCAACTGGGTCTTAAGCAGTATCATGGCCCTTAGGCTTTGGGAGCGACTCATAGYCCACTCCTGAACTTTGCCCATGCCGAAGAGGCAACTGGGTCTTAAGYAGTATCATGGCCCTTAGGCTTTGGGAGYGACTCATAGYCCACTCCTGAACTTTGCCCATGCCGAAGAGGCAACTGGGTCTTAAGCGATGAGGAAGTCTTTTACCAGTTCGTCAGATCGCGCCTGGGCCAGGCCGCCAGGATGGCGCCCGTGCCAGGTCGTGCCAAGTCGGTGCATGTGCCAGGCTACCAGGCCGCCAGGCCGTCGGGTGGGCACCTTAGAGCTATGACTGCACTGCATCCACCTCGTAATGCGAGAGCTTCAGTAATTAAAAAGTGAGGGCTTAGCTTTCTAGGAGAAGAGGACTTAGCCTTTTGTAGGATGAGAACTTAGCTTTTTGTAGGATGAGAACTTAGCTTTTTGTAGCGTGATCCCACAGACGGCGCCAAATGATGTAACGATTTCTGGTCACATATCATTTTTTGGCTAAGTACCTCGTCACCTCGTCTGCTCCCAAGTGGTCGATGACTCAGAGGCCGAAGTGGAGCTCCCTAGCGTAGCGCAACCCAGATGCTCCCTACAGGAGGTGATCTGGCTACCAGCAACGACGGGAACTAAATCGGCTACTTCTTGCTGGAGATGATCTGCTCATCTTTGTAGGCGGCGAGAACTGAGGGACCTGCATGAGCTGAATCAGAGAACCCGGGGGTGTTTACTCGGCGAGGTCACTCCGAT
This sequence comes from Nelumbo nucifera, assembly GCF_000365185.1. The sequence continues at coordinate 2,809,136 of NW_010729112.1, read as the reverse complement.
GGTTAAGTCAGCACTTAGTCGTGAGCTGAGAATGATATTAGAGAATGAGAGAGCTAGAGAGCAGGGGTTACCATCTCTCCTCGTCCCTGGGGGGTGAGGCCTTTATATACTGGAGTCCTCGTGGGTTTGGTGGAGCAATTCCTGGATTCCCGCTGTGATGGGACCTGCTTTCGTGTTAGGTGGGCATAAATCCACCAACTGGTAAGGTTGCCCATTTCCGCCTTAATCGGGGAGTGGATGAGCTAATATAGCCGTTACAAGTCACAATCCCATGAAATGCGGGGTACAGTGGTGAGCTCCTCGGGGTTGTCACATGGTGGTCGGTCTGACTAGGAGGCGATCCACCTGTAAGTGGCGAGCTGCCTGTGGCTAGCTGCTTGGTGGCGAACTGCCTAGTGGTGAGCTGCCTGTGCAGTGCCGCATGGTGGCGAGCTGCCTATAAGTGCTGCAAGGTGGCGAGCTGCCTGTAAGGTGTTGGGCTGACTAGGTTCCGAGCTGCCTGTAAGTGTTGCAAGGTGGCGAGCTGCCTAGTGGCAAGCTGCCTGTGGCGAGCTGCTTGTAAGTGCTGCAAGGTGGCGAGCTGCCTAGTGGCAAGCTGCCTGTAAGGGCTACAAGGTGGCGAGCTGCCTGTAAGTGGCGAGCTGCCTAGTTGTCAAGAGGCTGCATCTAGTTGCCATAAGGTGCTAGGTGTCATAGTGTCATTGGAGGGCCAAATCCGCCCTCATCATATGTTATACATATTATATATGTGTTATATATTAAAAATATATATTGTACATGTTATATATGTATTATATGTTAATATATATAGGGTAAAAGAATTAAAGCTCCCTTCATTTTTATCCTCAACACTAAAACATCCCCTCCTTTTTCAAATTGGACTAAGACCCCCCAGGACGTCATAAGACAAAAGCCTCCCCTATGTTAACATTCCATCCAATCCGTTGGCATTTGACATCTTGTGGGAGTTATTTTTTCCTAAAACCCAATTATGTCCATTATCGCCCATTGCTCTGTTCTCAGTGTGTCAGTCTCATACCTAAAAACGTGATAGAAGTCTGCACTCCCTGTACCACCCAACACACATTTTATTTTGGTATTTCCACATTGCTCATTTGGGTTGAGCGTTGTCTGGGTTAGTAGGTACGACTGCATGGGTGATTGTTAGTTGTTAGATGAAGTTTTTGGAGGCTGGGGGTGCATTCTGTTCCTATTGCTGATGTAGAAGTAACTGAGGCGTATACAGTGTATCAAACTCTTCAAAATGTGTAGAAGTTTATGGACAAGGACATTCTAATGACTAGCAAAAATTAGATTGTTATCGGGTTCATAGAGAACAAAGCTGAATACTCATGTTCATGGTTGAACTGTCCCTTTTTTTTGTGATTCTAAATCTCTTATTACTCAGTTCTATAGCGTTTCATCATATTAGTCATGATACAAATAAACTGGCCCATATCTTGGTGTCTTAGAGAGTCAAGGTTTTGCCTTTAATGGGTTTTAGTCCTTCATGTAATTTTATCCTTCCATGAAAAAAAAAACAGTGATAATTTTTATTTCCCAGTTTAGGTGGTTTCTTAAATTTAAAGAATAATTAAGGATAAAAGAGTCTTTTTATTGTTTCTGTCAAATTTAATGTAATCTTATTCTAACAGGGCAGGTATAAGTCCTATTAGAAATTAGAAGTGAGGTATTAGTATTTATCTTAAACTTTAGGGGAGGTTTAAGGCTGCATTTGGCATTCCTTATTTTAAGGACTTATCTCCTTTTTGCAATTAAAAACTTAGTATTAATAGGGGCATTTTAACTGCAAAAAGGAGATAAGTCCTTAAAATAAGGAATGCCAAATGCAGCCCAAGTCTTTTACCCTAACATATAGATAATAAAGTTCAGTTAATTTGGTTTTTTCGGTTAACCGAATTTTTAAACCTGAAAACCGAAATCAAAACCAAAATTTTATGAAACTGAAATAACCAAAAAAAAAAAAAAACGGAACCGAAATTTTCAGTTTTAACCGAACAATGGTCACCCCTACCCTGGTCGCTGGGCTAAAGAGAACACCTTGGTTTTCTTTGTGACACATCAATGTGACTATTCATAGATATTATCTATGAAAAATCTTTATTTGTTTGTTCTATGGGAATGGATTTGCTGATTGAATTGTTTAGAGAAGAATTCTAAAAGATACAGAAACTTTTACAATATAAGGTTGTTTGGGGCGCATGTCCAGAGAAAACCCTTTTTATTTGTGCAGTTTTAGTCATCATGCATGGAAAAAGTCATACAAGGTGAGTCATAGGGTTGATGTGGATTTGGGGATTGAAGATGTAGACATCCAGAGAGTCCTCCATTCAGTGGATGGTTCAGATTGGCCACATAAGGGGTGCATCTAAAAATTAATGCAAAAAAAAAAAATTATGAATAAAGGTCAGCAGATCTTGCTTATTTGGAGTCAGGTCCTAATCCTCCTTTCACAGGAGACAAGGAAATTCAACCAACTTAATAGCTCATATGGTGATGGCACCTTCATTATATCTGTCAACTATTATACTATTACATGCATGCATTCAGGTTTGATGCTTGACACCCATGTAATTTCATATACCATACCACCAATAGATAGAGCTCCTGTGAAACAGCTGTAAGAAACATTAACTGGTATCAAAAATGAATCAATCAAAAAGCTCTATCTTGAGCTTGTACTAGAAGTCCAAGAAAAAAAAAAAAAAAAAACTGATCCTCCATATTAGTTTTGAGTGTTTTCTCATTCTCTACAAGCCATAAATATTTAAATATTGATACCTCGGCACAATGCAGATTGTATTTTCAAGACCAGGCAACCTCACTGCATTCAGCGATCCATACAAAGGTCTGCCATCAGCATTTTAAGCCTCCCCTCGGAGTTGTACTGACAGGTAAAGCCCAGTTGCTGTATCTCCAATATTTATTATTTCTCTCAAAAGCAGAGCAGACCGACCTGTTAAGGCCAGTAGAACTATGTCCACTAATTTTCTTACATTATTAATCACCAATAACTCCAAGAATGTATTCAAGGATTGTTTTCTCGAATCATTTGTTGCAGGAAGAATTGGATTTCATTTTGTGATGCCCCAGCAAGGGGTCAATGAATACGTTGCCTTAGATACTTCAATTCGTTTGAGTATATTTTCCTATAAAAGAATTATAATAGGGTAGCTTGATTTTCTACAGTGGTCCTTCGGTCCCACTGACAAACAGTAGCAAACCTTGCCCAATACAAACAGCTACATTGTTAGGTTTATATGGTCTAAGGTTACTAATCAATAAGGGTATGTTTGGTTTGAAGGAAAATATAGGAAAACCTTCACAAATCTTGTATTGGTTTCCCTTCCTTTCCCTTCAAACCAAACATAGCCTAAGAGAAGTGTTTCTTCTCCAATTCTCCAATTATTGTGGCTTTCTAAATCTGCCATCTAATTCATTAAAATCTACCATTTACATCTCATTAACTGTGGCTTTCTCAAATTTTCAAGTCTGCCATAGTTTAAATTCCACCATTTCTCCCCCATTAATTGTGGCTTTACCATTTAATCCATTTGATCTATTTTACATTAGATACCGTTCCCACAATTTAAGCAATTTAATCTATCAAGTGTTACGACATCAAATACAGATGTATATTTCAAATCCCTCTCTGTTCTTATATAATTAAACCATTTAAAAGTTTTACTCTATTCATAACATTTGAGCCTGGATGTCGGGACAAAAGATTTCCTGAAACCGTGATTGCATGCGACCCCAATGAAATGAGAACAGACCAGTGTTTTAAACCAAACACCAATTGATGTAATGCTTTGGCTTTTCTTATTGAAGGGTGTCGGATTACTCGCCCATCACCAATAAACCATATTGCAGTGATGTCTTAATAGTTGAAATACCATGGATTTTATTCAACTTTTAAGTTGCATCTAGTTCAAATGAATAGTGTTATTATATTACTTTAAAACATTTTCCAACTCGTATATACAATTAAACTGAATTTCTTATGTGATTATAATTTGTCTGTAGTTAGTTATTTAAGCCTTAAATGCAGTGGTATTCATACAGTTGTAGGATTCACAGGGGTGGACTTCCCCTAGCGTATCCTTATCACTACACCGTATTCATGCACATCCAAAGGTAGCATTGCAATACTTACTGTAAAATGGCCTTAATGCATATTTTTCTCGCTACAAGGCATATCCATCCATTCAACTATACTATAGTATTTGATGATCTAACTAATTTTTCAATCAAGTCTTTCCCTTAAATACTTGGCTTCCAAGCATATATCCAAAATCCAAATAGCCCATAATTCACATAGATTTAATTCAAGGATTGCCGCATCAGTATAATCTGATACATAGTGGTCTTTGGTTATAATAACAATATTTCAATGACATTCCCATATGTAAATTGTAATGCCACTTCAAATTCTAATCTGCTATCATCAATACATTACCTATATAGGCTATATTTACTTTTATCAAGTATCAACCATTTCACTAACTCGTATATTATATTTAAAGCTCCACGCCTCCACCCCATTTTCAAAGCCGACTCCTACTTTTCCTACCAATGAGCATCTATCTAAACACAATTTCATACTAGGCTTTAGTTTTAGACATTATTCCAAGATCTTATTCATGGCGGGTTGAGCTCTAAAATTTGTGCTGTCAAAGTACTTTTAGTTTTAGACCATGTTTGGTTTGACACAATAGAGAATAACAAGGTCTGAGGGAAAACTGCCAACAAATTATGTTAACTTCTTAATGAATTTTCCGTCAGCTCTGTTTCTGCCCTATTTATCTCTATCAAACTAAGAACATCCTCAATATTTACGTGGATTTTCACACCATATCCACGCATACACCTTTAATCTTTTCTAATCGATCTCCTGGTTTTTTCCACGCACACTTTGCTTATTCGAAATAAGAAACTGTTCGCAATGGCTAGCTTACGAAACTTACTAATCGAGAACGGAATTTAAAGCCATCATCATAGAACAAGCAAAGGAAAACCTCACAAACCTACCACCTTTCCTTTGGACTTTCCCCCTTTTCATGGGTGGATTTTCTCCACTCCAGATCTGCTACCCCACAAGATCGCTACCCACACATGCCCACTAGACACTACAGCTGTGCTTCAGGAACATCTATCTTCCCATGAATGACGACACTAAATACAAGAACACTGGTGATGTTCCCGATGTGCGACTGCAATGTCTTGTCACTTGTGGACAGATGTGGGTTCTAGTGAATAGCAGATTAGAAGGCAGTTCAGTGGGGGCAGATATTTTTAATAACAAAAGCAGAGACATTTCATTTGGGGCCAAAAAGCTAGGTCCAATCCAAAATCCAACTAGATTTTAAATAAACTCCAGGAAGGTCTAAAAGATGTAAGACCATATTACCCCCCAAAAGACACCTTTGAACTGCACTGAAAATTGTTCAGCCATGACTTTGAGGTGTTTGTAAAAAGAAACATTTCAGAGACAAGAAAATCAAGGCCTTGTCCAAATGACAAAAGGAAACATATGGCAAACTACCTAGTGAATCAACATACCACCAGTTGCTTAAATTCAAGAGTCAGCACTGGCTGGGATCACAACCTGCATTGAAGATTGATTAGGATTTCATGGTATGAATTGCGAAGGCTTCCGAAGATCAACATTGTTTGCCTGAATGGGCCCCTCCCCTGTCTTGCTTGTTGAATGCATCAGGTCAATCGAGCAAACCCACGTTACCTGCCTTTCCACGCCACACATGACACACCCCCATTAAAAAACTTTGAGAGCGCCCACCAGGAAAGAATTCTGATTCCAATTTAGAACACGGGCATCTCTCTCCTCCTGTACAACAAGGGCAAATACAGGAGGAAAATGATTATGCCATGTCAAATATCTTAACTACCACTATCATTATCGCTAGCCATAACTTAGTGATTCAACCGAAGTTGCCTAGAGTTCCACCTTCTATTACCAAGAAGCTTCTCTACATCTTTAAGTCATTATCTACCATACGAAAAAATTGCTACAGCAAGCTACTATTGTCAAGATTCTAGCACCATCAAATTCCTATACAACTGCCTGAGATTACTGCTAATGTCACATCATAAACGAAATACTTGGCTAAGCATTCAACCAACGCCATAAAGGTAAATCTAGTTTAAGATACTCTAGTTTAATACTAGAGGAAAGATAAAGAGCTCCATATCGGCTACCAGAGACAACACTAAGCACACTGAATATAACACTACAACTTGCAAGCAAATACTATGAGGTATCTACTACTCCTCAGGAAGTACTACTCAATATATACTAGCAAAATAGAGACTACTGCAAGCTACTGGGATTCGAGCAATCCAACCAGTCACAAAATCCGCTGTCGTCCTGCAAGAAACATCACTCCTGGGCAATGAGAAAGCAACAAGACTGCAGAAGTCGATAGACAGTTCACATAGAGATTAATGATACACAGTTGGCACCATCTGGATTACTGCTGTTGGGCCTGCCTGGACTGAGCACTGCCATACCCACCACCATAACCCACTTGTCCACTTGGAGGTCCATTTGCTTGGGCAGCCCCATAACTTCCTGCCTGAGAGGCATCAGACCTCCAGGCTGCATTTGGATACCCTGGATTCCCATTAGCATCACCATAGCCACTTCCCATGTAGCCACCACCTGTTCCCTGTTGTTCCCCACCAGCACCAGCAATGCTATTTGGGGCACCACTTGAACGTCCTCCAACCACACCATAGCCACCTGGATTAGCATAAGATCCATCAGCCCCAGTATAACCACCATACCCATAACCCTGATTCCCATAGCTGGGAGCCCCACTTGGAGACTGACCTGTTGGTGCAGAAACAGAATTACCAGTACCTGTAGCACCACCAACACCTGGAGCATTCCAAGGAGCCGCAGCCCCATAACCTGCATTTGCACCATAGCCTGCAGAACCATATCCTGAAGGAGCTTGATTGCTCCATGGGCTTCTAGGGGCACCAGGTGGGCCACTTACATAACCAGCATTTGGGGCATTCGGGTTCCCATAGGCCCCAGCAGCGCCAGCATACCCGGCACTGGCACCACCATAGCCAACACCATAGCCACCATAGCCAACACCATTACCTGCTGCACCATAACCATAACCAGGTGCTCCATAGCCAGAAGAACCATATGCTGGAAAACCACCTCCAGCAGTTTGAGGCTGCATATACCTAGTGGCTTCCATTCGGCCATCATATGTATTTGTATTGGGACCAGAACCACCGTAACCCTGAAAACTCCCACCTCCCATTTGCCGGTTGCCACCACCAGGGTTTGCATCTTTTGGAAGGGCACGCTTAACCTCAACAAGTTTACCATTCAACTCATGGAAAGTCTTATGTAGGACTCTATCAACTGCCTCCTCAGTATCAAAGGAAATAAATCCAAACCCACGAGGTCGCTGTGTAGTCTGGTCGTACATAACTACTACATCAGTTACATGACCATAGGTCTCAAAATACTGACGGAAACCTTCTTCCGTCAATGTGGGAGGCAACCCTCCTACAAATATCTTCTTGGTCCTAACATTCCCAGCACCTCCAACGCTTCTGCCTGCATTAGGATTTCCAGATCTAGAAGAGGTCTGCTGTTCCTCTCTTGATAAAGCCCGTTTAGCTTCCACCTGAATTATCAAAGCAAGGGTTATACTGCAGAAGGAAGAGTATATTTAGGGAGAAAAGAGTGTATATGCAACCGTGCAAAGATGCTGACAAGATTTCATACATCATATTGTTCCAAATAATTTGCAGACATCCAATGGGGCAACCATTTCATACTTCATATTCTTCAAAACATTACACCAGTCACAAAGCAATTAATTTTAACATTATGCAAGTATACAGTCAAATGAAAAAAAAAAAGTCAGAACTAATTAAAAAAGCAATCACACCATACGAGCAAATCATTAAAGGAACAAATCTCACTCTAAAGGAGAATTAGGGTAGGAAAAAAATTAAGAGATCTACAGACCAATTTTGAGTAAAAGAACATTAACTGTGTCCACCAGTGATAAGAATAGTCAATAGCCCTCTTTTGCTTCAACAAGTTTTGGGATGGGATATCAAAGAGAAGCACAAAACCTACAAACAAAAGCATAACAGAATTTCCATGCTCAGACCAAAAACAATTCCCATTCCCTAAAATTATCAACAAACCATTCACATACCTGTTAGTAACAACTTTCCAACTAACCTAGCATGATATCTTATTGGAGAGAAGTCAGGAAATAAAGATTCATCTGGCTCTGTGATAAAAAAAGGCCATTATGCAATGTTGGTCCCAGCTATCTGGGGTCTTGGGAGGGGTGGGGTGCATACGTCCTAATTAGTTGGCTCCATTCCAATTAAATAAAAAATGTGGATTTTCCCGCTTTCTTAAGAAATTGGGAATGTAGGTGTTATATTAAGTTTTTGTCATTCAATAAATTTCTGTTTATGTTAGCATGTTACCAATCAAAGTAAAATTAGATCTATAATACCCAGATGCCTGTACAATGGTGCCTTGTCGTGACAGATACTTCAATTTTTAGTGTAAATTTTGTATCGGATGCTGTATCCAGAAATGTCCTTGCCTCATCCAAGTAACATACAATAAGAGTAACCCTCTAAAAATTTCCCAAGCCAGTGTTTAAAACATGTAAAAGCCAACAATTAGACGATTCCAGAAAGACAAATATGATATATGTTATATGAAAACAATTACAGAAAGGCAGATATGATATATGTTATATGAACATTTAACATCGCAAACTTGACGAAAATTACAAAAGACAACATAGAGAATCCAATAAGCAAGCCAAGCTACTTAGTGTACCAACAAAGCCTTAGCACTAAAATATAAAAAACAGAAATATAACAACCAAGTCCATGAAGCCTAGATATCTAAAACATCGTTTACTTTTAACTGTGCTGAGACAGGAAAATCTGGAATCACTTTCTGCTTATAGTCGGCTACACTTGGGTTGCTCCTGAACATGTCTTGGATTTCTTAAGAAATGGCAGGGTAGGGGTTTGGGAGAAAAAGGGAAAGCCTATTGGTGCACACTGACTCATGCAGTGCTATGGCCTATAGGGAGTGTAGGAAGAAAGAAACAGAAGAATTTTTGAAAACAAGAAAAGAACCACTGAAGATCCCATTTCCTACATAACCTTTTTTATGCAATCTCTGCATGACAGGCTCTGAAATCTTTAAAGGGGTTACCCATTCAGACCTACAAAAGAATCTGGCACATTTTGCATTCCACTCCATGGAACCCAGCTGCTGTTCAGGCTTTCCTTGGGAGAGAGGAGGTGGGAATAAGATTAAACTTCCATGGAAGTTCTGTAGACAACCCAGAGGAAGCTGAGATTGGAGGTGTGATCAGGGAGGAAGATGGAAATATTCAGTGGGCTTACAGTGGCCCGTTATGGATTGGCGAGTTGCGGAATCCACAAATGCTGAGATTGTGGCTGCCTTAACAGGTCTCAGAATTGCCAAGAATCTGAGATTGTGACTCCTTGTAACTCTTTTGGCGAATCTTTGTCGCAGTTGTACATCTCCTCATGTACCCTATCCTTTGCTTTTAATAAAATTGTTGCTTTTCTTCAAAAAAAAATGAATAAATAAATTTAACCAAAACACACTGATTTATCGCATTTCTCATTCCGTAAATAATCCAAAAAAAAAACAGAAAAAGGAAATACAAATTTCAAAGAACTACAAATTATCTTGTCGAAGTCGAACGATCAGAAAGTAAAAGGGGAAATGAACAAAACCCATCAAATATAACATAAATTAACAAAACCTAGAAACAAAAACAATGAGAAGAACTACCTATCAAGCATAAATCAAAGAAATTTATAGAACAACAAATCCACGTGGGTACCCAAGAATCAAAACATATCAAACAACAAAAACCCATAGAGCAAAAACAAGAAAAAATCCGTCCAAAGCATCGATCTAGTCTTACCGTTCTTCCATCGATGGTGTGCTTATCCTGAAGAACCCTATCGAGAATGGAAGGATCTGCGAACACAACAAACCCAAAACCTCTAGGCCTCCCTGTGACCTTATCACGCATGATGACGGTCTGCACAACCTCTCCATACTTGCTAAAATACTCCTTCAGCTTATCTTCTGATGTATCCCATGATATCCCGCCAATAAACAGCTTCCCTTGATCCGAGTCCATCACTCACTATCTACGATTCTCTTATACTCTCTCTCTTCTTGATCTTCTCTATTTTCTCTTCAGAGAAGGTCCGGAGAGGGCAAGGGTTTGTGCCAAAGACGGCGTCTCTGGCTTTGAGATAAAATATCTAAACAGAAAACATTGCAAATAGAGAGCTTAATAGGTAGGTTGTAATTTTAACAGATGAGATGGTCAAGATTTCTTTTAGGTGGTAAGTGAAATCGACGCCCCTGATTTAATCTAGGGTTTCATTGTACTTGTATTTATGTCTATACCCATGGAATTAAACTTATATTTCAGAAAAAAAAAAAAAAATCCCTCAACAATGTTTATTAAGAATTTACCACCACCGTCATGGAAATCAATAAACAAAATGTTCAAACAACATACTTTCAGAAGTAGTATGTGTGTTCGAGTTTTTTTAAGTGATGATGATAATATATAATGTTTCTAAAAGTTTTTATAATTTTTTATACTTTTATATATACAAATTATTATTATCTGTCATATTTATTATAATTCATTGATATATATAGATATGCCTAAATATTTCTTATATGATTTATATATTTTTGTATATTTTTATGTTTTTATGTTTTTATGTTTTTAAGATTTTATTATTTAATTCTAACTTGAAAAATTGACACATTTAACTCAGAATGTTGAATTGATCTACCACCAAACATTAAAACAATTTCACTTTTGAGTTAGTTTTAAATTTTGTATTTTATTTATATCATCAATAAAAAGTTAAAAATGATTTTTACTTATTGTATCTAATTTTTAATATAATTAATATAAAATATTAGAGATTGTACAAATGTTTTCTATGGATTTCTATCTTTTTCATGATTCTTTATATTTTTATCTTTTTATTTTTATTATTTAATTATAAAATTAATAATTGATACATATGATCCGAAAGCAATTTCATTTTTGGATTGGTTTTAAATTTTATATTTAATTTCCAACATCAATAAAGTAATTATTGTTTATCACACTTATTTTTTTAATATGATTAATATAAAATATTAGATAGGTGCCAAATGTTATTTACAAAATTTGTATTAATATAATGTTTTTGTGTTTTTATATTTTTTTCATTTTTTTATTTAATTATGATATCAAGAGTTTACACATTTGACTTAAAATGTTGAATTGTTGACCCGCCACCGCAAAAATAAGTATACCCCTATTGTTTGATTATTGTCTAACAGTAGGGGTAGCGTTAGGCAATAGTCAAACAATAAAGGTATACTTAGTCAATTAGCTAAACCCTAAGGGTAGTTTAAGAAATTTACCATATATATATATATAAGTATTTATTTAATTATGACATCATGGATTAGCCCACTTGACCCAAATGGTTGAATTGCTTATTCACCACCATGATAGAAAAATAGTTCCATTTTTTGGTAAATTTTAAAAACATGTATTTATATCATTAAAAATATGGGTGCTCACGGTTTAGTTAATCGAACCGTGGGCCTTTTTTTTTTGTAACCGAATCGTTACTATCGATTTTTGGAAAACAAGTAAACGAAATCGAACCGAAGCCAATTAGTTAACTGGTTGACCGGTTCGATTAACCATCAACTCAGTTCATCGATTTTTTGGTTTTTTATTTTTTACAATGTATATTATAAAAATATATAATAAAATATTATATATATAATATTATATTTTAAATAATAAATATTATATCATATATTATAAATATATATTTATATATAACGCATACTTATTAATTTATAATATATAATATATAATATATAATATACATAAATATATATAAAATATATAGAAATATATGTATACCGGTCGGTTTGGTTAACAGCTAGTTTTCTATATTGGTTAACTGAAACCGAACCGGTACCTTTGGTTTTTTAAAAACACCGAACCGACTGATTCAGTTAACCAATTTTTTGGTTCAATTTCGATCGATTCAGTTTTTTGTTTTTTTTTTTTTTGGCTCTCCCCTAATTAAAAGTATTGGATGTAGATCTATTTGATGGAATTTATTTGTTTTTATTTTGTGAAAATATTATCTTAAATATAGAGTTCAATAAAAGAATAAGAGTTAATACCCTAACATAAGACTTGATGAGAGGGAATTGAATGAAGAGAAATGTAGTAATTCAAATTACATTTGGGCCTTCACAATTAGAGAGGGACCAAATACAAAAATAGAGATATTGTAGTTAAGAAAATGATTCAATGAATGTTAATTGGAGCTAATATTTTAAATATGAGACTTAGAGAAAAGTATATTTCAAAAAGTTGGGATAATTTAATCAAACAAAAATTTCACACCATTATTCATACTTTTAATAATAGTGTAGGTATATATTTCAATTTATACCATGAGTCTATCTATAAATTCATTGTCTCAATTTAATTTCATGAACTACCTTTGGGAATTACAATATTAAATTTTTCTAAAAAAATATTTTACCTTTTTAAACTTTAATATTAAAATCGTTAAATGGGACTTGACAAAATATGTTTCATGTAGGATCATTCTGTTGAAATATATTGATATTAGGGATTTATAATAAATCAATATTTGTATTGAGAAAAACAAAATCTCTATATCTTGATGCATAGTCTTAATAAAATGTGCATAGTCTCTTTCAACTCTCACTCTGTCTCTCCCTGCCGTTGTTCCCTCCGATGTTGCCGTCGTAATGAAACCCTGTTGTTTTGCCCTCCGACGCTGTTGTCCGAAGGAGACCCTACCGTTTTCCCCTCCAGCGAAGGAAAACGAAGGAGATCCTGCCGTCTTACCCTCCAACGCTGCTGTCCGAAGGAGGGAGACCTTGGCATTGCCATTTTCTCCTATGGATTTCTGCTCCTCCAATGTTCTTTTCTCTAGCCCAATCTTCGTATCCCTCTTTTGCCGCTCCCTCTTCTTTTCCAAAACGCGAGGGCCAGAAAAAACTTTAGGTAAAAAACACTATCCCAAAACCTTATTCAAGTCATAGGAAGGTTTCGTTTCCTTTTTATCTCAGTCACCACCCCACGACGATGGAGGTTTTTGTAAACTTTTTAAGTGTTGTGGCATTCGTTGGATTACCATCTTCCGTTGCACTATGATGGAGGCAAGTGAACGTTGTTGTCTCCTCGTTAGATTTCCGGCGACATTATTTTGGTTTTTCAGTTAGCTACATAGGGAGGCAAATATCGCTTTATATTTATCTATATTTGAGTAATTGTTCTTTACTGTTTTTTGAAATTATTTAATTTTAATTGTAAGTAGTATTGCTTACCATGGTTTTAACTATGCCTTGTGATCTTGGTATTTCATGGTAGGTCGATATTTGATTTTGAGATAAAACTTTAGAGTAGGTTGAACTAAAATGTGCAATAGGTTTCTTATTGCATAGGTTTAACTGTTAATTTCTTTCTTATATGCCAATATGCCAATATGGAATATCAAGATTTAACAATTGTATTTGATATGAGTTACAGGTAGTATTAATGAAAACCATAGTATATATTTTGGTGGTGGAGCATGTAATTGTTGTGTTTTGAGTTTTACTATTATTAGGGGATTGTTGTTTTCAAGGATTAAAGTATTAGTATCAAATACCGCATGCACTGGACAACTTGAATACGCTTGGGAAACACATAGGTACAAACGAAAAAATATGTAAATGTTTGGATATGCTAAGAAAATGCACACAAATTCCATAAATATATTAATAGCATTGAGTTTAATGTCAAAACAACTATAAATAATATATAAAATACATATGAATTATATATTTAAATGATATATATACATATGAAGAAATATATTGTAATTAACTTAATAGGACATGTAGATATTATAAAATTTTATAAATAATGCATCAATCAAGAGTCCAAGGAAAATATTATATAGATTTTTATAAATTAATATATGCAAAAAGCCAATATCATTTTATTATCTATTAAAGTGTAAGGCGTAAAGCATACGCAACTATTATATTTGAATTATTATATTATTTTTTCTATTTTTTCATTTTTATTTTTTAACATTAACAAAAAATTCAACTAAAAAATCATTCTTAAGTGTTTTATAAATAATATTTAAAATATTGTAAACAATAAATATGTTATTATAATAATTAAATTAAAATATTAATTAATAATTTATAAAAATATATAATTTTAACTTAAAATATATCAAATCTATTAAAATTTTGAAAATGCATATCATATGAAAATTCATAGATTTTAATTACTAAAACAATTATTCTATTATTAATATTTTATTTTTATAAAATTTCAAAGTTAAAATTATTTTTAATATAAAATGTAGATTAATGGATTTGATAGATTCAATTTATATTATATTTTCAAATACTTTGTAAACAATACTTTAATTTTTGTAAATAATAAATACATTGTTATTTAATGCAAATTAAAATATTAATTAATAATTTAAAAAAAATTAAGATATATACCATAGGCAAGTTTATAAAATTTAAGTATTAAAATAATTATTCTATTATGAATATTTTATTTGTATAATTTTTTTTTTAAAATTAAAACTCATTTTTGATATATAAATATATGTGGATTTTGTAAATTATTTATTCCCTTTATTTATAAAATGCTAATTTTGAATATTGTTCTTTTTAATTTATAATTGAAGTTTTTGAAAATAAATATATGTTGTTTTTTGTTTGCATGTAAACATTAAGTTTAATAAAATATATTTTATTACACTTAGTAACATGAATTGACAAATGGCTTTGTGGTTAATGCGCGTGTGAACATTAAGCATGCACTGATTGGTGTGGGTCCGGTCTTGTCACCTTCATTTTTTATTGTGAGACGCTGTGCCGAAACAATGGTCGACTATGCAATACGCGCCAATACGGTGGCGTATTGAACTGATACACACGACTAACAGGGATACACTACAGTTGTATTTGTATATTTTAATCCTTGGTTGGCACTATTTTTATGAGGTCATTCATGTTAGGCTTATAACTAAGTTGCATGTGTGTGTGCACTCACATGCATATTTACATGGCTCAGACCAAAATCTGTAGATTTTATGAAAATCCTACTGGCATCTTTATTTACATTGGTTATGCATCACAAGGTAGGAGTTTCTTGATTCTTGGTAGTTGATATAAAATTCAGTTTATATTGCATTCCTCTTGTTTTCTATTCTTATCTTTTCTCAGTGGGGATTATTCCAAATTGCATTTGTAACTCAAGAATTCAGGTATACATTCTGAGTGTGTTGGTAGAGAAAGCTACTAGGTGCATTTTGGGTCTGATTGTAGAATTCCTTTTACATGGATGCCATGGAATAGCAGGGTTATTGGGTTTTGATGCCTAGATGACTTCTTAAGTCATTCCAATGCATTCTATTTGCCAAGAAGTTCGTCGAATTTGTAAAATGGAACCAAGTGAAAATCACTCAATTATTTAGATTGGAGATTGGATGAATTACTAGGATTGGTGGGATAAATCTTAGTCACCAAAACTATAGAATAAATGGTGACCCTGTTTCAAGCTGCCCGTAAAATGCATTCTAGATTCAGGCTTCCAAATGCCACTTTAGTGTTAGTTGTTTGTTTGAAAAATGGATTCGAGAAGCTTTACTGGCAAATTGTGTGTATGTGTGTGTGTTTTTCTTGAATTTCGCAAATTATATTCTCTTTTACATTGGTCAGCATAAGGAATATAATAAGAAATGATTTTGAAGAGTTTTAAGACAAGCATATTAGATATGTAGCAATTTACCAACATTGTTATTCCATAAACCAAGAAAACACAAATGGAAAGTCATAGAGAACATACAAGGTTTAATGTGGTTCAGCAATTTGTGTCCATCTTCATAGATAAACCACTGCAAATCTTTACTATTTTCAATTTAACAATTACACCCCGAGGACAGAAGTTAGGTGTTATCACTGAACTAGGTTTCTCTATGGTTTTCTAATTTGAATATAACTGGGAATATTTGACCTTGGACCCTGTATTGCTTGTAACAGATACTTGGAATACAAGTTATCGATCTATTAAACTTGTGCTTTTACATTTTTGCATGTGTATTGTCTCTTTAATCTGCATTATTTCTGTCATTGTACAATTCTGAAATGTGGTGGCAARTGCCAGATTCATGACTTTACTTTATGTGAATTTGATTACCCATAAGTTATAAACTGGGTGGTGTTTCTTAACATGGAAATTTTTTGTTAAGGATGTTATCTTGTTTTCTGTTGACTATTGCCTTGCTGAGTGGTTACATGATATTAAAATTCACTCAGTTTGGGTGTATGAGATTTGATTTATCTTGGCATATAAAATTGGTTAAGGGGTTTGATCTGTATTAGACCTTTAACATCAGTAGCTATAATTCTAACATAGTTATTTAAACTAGCTAACATATTTCTTTGTGAAATGGAAACTATGCTTGGAAAGTCAAAACATCTCCAGCATTATCTACAAGTTATTGCTCAAAACATTGGGATTTGATCCAGCTTAAGATAAGATTGTGATTTGATCTAAATTATGATATAATCCTTAACAACCTTGGAATGTTTAAGGAGAACTTAAACACTTTAACATTTGTTGCCTGCAAATGTTCAACATTAAAGCTCCATTATATGAATCATTGGATTTGTTCCAACCTGATATGGATAATCTTCAACAAAGAAACCAATGAATCACTTTATCTTATTCAAATTAAGAGTAATATATGTCATTTCTGATATTCTTGGAATGTGCAGGACTTAACTTTCAGTGCCAAAAATGTGTCAAGCCTTCATCAATTTAATTAAGAGTAATTAGTTTATTTTCCCATTTGCTTCCCTACAAGCATTAATTACTAGGGCACCACTTGAGTATTATAAATTGTAGTAAATTTTACATGTAAAATCTACAAGTGCATACATAGAGTTGCTATGCCCTTAGCATGAAAGGTGGGGAAAGAGACAATAGATTAAGGATGTCTAACAAATTTGATTTGCAAGTAGTAGGCCAAAACCATTAGAGGGTTTAAATGCAATTCACAATTATAAAGATCACAAGTTTATATTTTTATTCAGGCTAATTGAAATAATGGAATGATAGTCCTTGCGAAACAGGGGCCCCTTCGCTAGTATATGTATAATGTAAAGCTGTATTTATATTTGTACTCTTTCCAAACAGAGCATACCAAATTTCACTACACTTTGGATATCCATTATTGAAAATCATGTTATTTTTTTTCTTTAAATTGTTGAATTTTGCATATATTGGATTGCTAAACCATAGCCCTACATGACTACTAATGGAAAATTTCTATCAAACCGGCAAATCACAAAGCTAGGGATTAAGTAAGATTGCCTGAGTTAAACAATTTCAGCAAGTTAGGGTTTGGGCACATTGAAAATTTAATAAATTTCAATTTCAATCAAATTCATGTTGCACTTCAACTGTTATACACAAAGCTTTACATGCATATATTCTTATTGGCCTCTGATCCAAATACCTATGTACCCAACAAGTTTTTCATTCCAATGTAAGAGAAATGGAAATGTGGCTACAAATTCACATGTACACAAGTTTTTCTCTTAGAGGAAAACGAAAAGTAAGATTAGGTTCTAAAAGGGACTCTGGATCTCCTACCCACAAAACACTATTACCTCTGTGCATTTGAGAACACCTCTTCGTGCATAATAATCTGTAAGAGGATGAGATGTTACTCATGTGTGGCTGCGATTTTATGTGGGTAGGTGTGAGTAGAGTTGTTGTGGGTAGGAAATCTGGACTCCCAAAAGGTAAAGTGAAATGTATTTGGACATGGTCATGCTTCCAAAAGGTAAAGTGGAATGTATTTGGTCATGTTGGTAGTGAGTATATGTCTTGTTGTGCATATGTAATTGGATCATGGTTTTTGTTTCCTTGGTGTAAAAGGACGAAATTGGTCCAGATTTCCTACCCAGGACAATTTTATTCACACCTACCCGCTTAACATCACAGCCACATATGCAAATATTTCATCCTCTTATATGCTATTATGCACGGGGAGATATTCCCAATACAGGGAGGTAGTGTTTCGTTGATAGAAAATCCTGAGTCATCGGATATAGATAAATCCAAATTTGATTGATTTATATTTAAATTCAAATTTGATCTTATTTATAAAAATTATATGGGATTAAAATCAAATTCAGATTGTAATCAGATTTTGAATGATACAAGGAAATTAAACTAAAAGAGATCAAAATATTACATGTTATCAATAAAGTAAACTGAAAGTGACTTGGACTCGTGTTTTATGAACAAAATGAATTGAAAATTACTTCTACACGTGTGTATATTTAAATCAAATTGAATCGGATTTTATTGAATTGAATAAGGGTGAATCCATATTTATTCCAATTGTAAATGGACTGAAATACATCACCTCTGATGGGATATCATTTGCAGCCGTAGGTAATAGGTTGGATCATTGTGGTAATGCTTAGTATTGTTCTCAAATTTCCAGCAAAGGAATTGAAAAAGAGAAAAAAAACTCTCCTTGTCAATTTAAATTTCAACCATATAATATGCCTAAAAACCAATCCTATGGAAATGCATGGCTCCCCTAATAGCTGCATCTCAGGTTTGGATTATAATCCCTCGATTTATATTCGTTGATCAAAATTGATCAGCAACAGATTTTTTTTTTTTGCATTTCTCACACTATAAAAAATGGAAATTATTATCTTAATTCCTTGTTATATGTTGCATGTGCAATATAGTAGGTAATAAGATTATGCATGGCTTCCTAAGAAAATTAGTCAAATACAATTTTCATGATTAATGAGCTTTTTTTTCACAAGCACATAATTTCAAAGTTTAAATAGTAGCTGAGACAGCTTCACAAGCAGGGTATCCTTTGAAAACTTCCCAAAGGAAGATTTTATTAACAAAAAATAAAAAGAAAGAAAACCTATTATGGTCGATTCATTTAGTGAAGAAATCCAAATTATATGTGATCAGGTCATGGCCAAGCTAGTCCTAGGAGACACGTGGTCGTCCAGTCATCGCTTGGTCAACTCGACCACATCGATATAGCCTGATCGAGCTACGTTATTACTGCGGTCCTCCATCCTATCCCCTCAACCACATCAGTTATACGTCACACATATGAGTACAACTATGGATAAGAGGGAAGAGGACAACTCCGCCGGGGAATAGGACTCTATCCCGAGGATCTCGGCAGTCAACCTCATCCCGGAAACCCCGGAAGCCTAATCCAACCCGAACATGGGTCTTCGGCTAAAAAAAAGTATTCCCCGCTCGAGGTAAAGGATTCCAACTTCTAATGCCCATATTGTTACTCTACTCAGACTAACACCCTTATTGCTTGGCCCAACCATCCACCACCTCCTACTGACTTGAGCGTCGGAGTACCTACTTGGGGATAACTCCTCGGGCCTCTGACATCTTACTTTATCATAGGTCTTGAAGTGCTATTCCGTCCTTCCACCCTGACACCGCCCTATTAGCAAGGACTATCTGGTTGTTCTCCTCAGTTCGTGCACCACCTCGGATTGAGCAGCATCAGATTGGCACCATATGTGGGAAACACACAAAAAGTCTTTCCTAAAATCTTTTCTCCCCTACCGCGCAATCAAGGAAAAGATCAAGATGCCTAAGAACCAGTTCGAACGATCAACATGCCGATCCCCATCTCGGGAGTCTCGGCATCGCAGCCCTCCACACCAAGAGATCCCTCAGCCTCCAATCACGGTTGATCCTGCGCAGTTCCAGGCAATGCAGGAGAAGGTCAATAAGATCTTCGAGATAATGCAGATGCTAGGATCCACGACACCGATCAACCAGGCCGTCCCCCCTCACGCCCTGACGCGTACAAAGGATGATCCTCACCCCGAGGACCCCAAAACGCGTCGGCTAAACAAAAGGGGAGTGCGGTCCGACCGTGAAAAGCAAGACACGACAAGGAAGTCCGCCTCAACAGCCCGCTCTCGTGAGCCTGACAATCGCAACAGAACGCATCAAACTACGTGGATCCCCACCAAAGAAAGGCTCGACAAGCGAACGCCACCTCGTGTGGTCTCCGTCGCTGAGTCCAGCTCGGTGAAAGACTGCTCCATGCGGACCAAGAGGGAGAGAGCCCTGCGTACTGTGGCCCCGAACAATAAGGATGCCGAGATTCGAAAGCTCCAACAATGCTTGGAGGAGTTGGAGCGCAACCAAATTCAAAGAAGCACGACACCACCTGTAGATCAGCCCATGCAGCCAGCTGTACCGACCGCCAAGGAACCACCGTTCATCCAAGAGATCGTAGACGAGGTGCCTCCCACGGGGTGGCGGGCACCTCAGCTCAACAAGTACGACGGGAATACCGACCCTGTCGACCACACCGAAGCACTAAAGGCTCAACTAATGTTGCATGGATCCTCTGAGGGTCTGATGTGCAAAGCCCTAGTGGCCACCCTCACAGGTCCAGCCTTAACTTGGTATTCATCTCTGCCCCCATGTTTCGTAGCATCGTGGGAGCAGCTGGAAACCCAATTTCGCGCACAATTCACGGCGAGCTAGAAGCACTACAAGACCTTGGCCAGCCTTATGCAAGTACAACAAAGGAAGACAGAATCTCTCAGAGACTACCTAACGAGATTCAACAAAGAAGCACTATAGGTCAGAAACCTGAACCAGTCTGTGGCCATCACCGCCATTCAACACGGCCTCCGCCCCTCTCTATTCAACTTCTTCATCTCCAAGAACCCTTCGCAGACCCTAGCTGCGCTGATGAGCCATGTGTAGAAATACATCAATGCCGAAGAAGCACAAGCATAGCTACGGGACGAGGAAGAAAGGTCTGATAAAAAGAGGAGAGTTATAGAGGAGCGAAAGACAGAAAGACCAGATCGGGACCATAAGAGGTAGGATCGCCAACCTGATCACAGACCATGGACACCACCGCCGACCTATCAGAACTTCACGCTGTTGAACACACCATGGTCTGAAGTTCAGATGCAAATCCGTGACCGCAGTTACGTTCGGTGGCCCGAGAAGATGAAAACACAAGGCAACAAGAGGAACCGCGACAAGTACTACGAATTCCATAGGGACCATGGCCACGACAAGGAAAACTGTTTCGACCTACACAACCACATCAAGGACCTAATCAGGCGCGGGTACCTCGGCGGATTTGTCGACAAAAACAAGAAGCTAGCATAGGAGGAACAACGCACAAAGAATGCTCGGCCGCCGCCCCGAGCTCCTCCTACTGGTGTGATCCACATGATATCAGGAGGGATCACCACAGGAGGAGAGAACAGCTCGAGGCACAAGAAGTATGCGCGGTTGTGCGAAATTGACAACCGGGGACACAAGAAGAAGCGCAACTAGTCAATCACCTTCATTGACGACAACCTCCGAGGTGTTTAGACCCCACACGATGATGCCTTGGTAATCACAACCAAGGTTGCCAACTTTGAGATGCAACGGATTTTGGTTGATACAGATAGCTCTGTTGATGTGCTCTTCGATAACGCATTTGAGAAGCTCGGCATCGACAAAGAGTGCCTCGCCCCTGTTAACACTCCCCTAATGGGCTTCTCTGGGGAGTCCCTTTTGCCCACAGGAAGGATAACCCTTCCCCTCCTGATCGGAGACGGCGACATCACTGCGACGACCATGGTGGACTTTATTGTGGTTCGTTGCCCCTCATCTTACAACGCTATACTCGGTAGGCCGACCCTTAATGCTCTATAGGCTATGGTCTCCACGTTCCACCTCGCCATGAAGTTCCCCGCTGAATACGACATATGGGTAGCACATGGAGACCAAAGAACTGCGTGACAGTGCTATTTGCTCTCTTGTTGAGGACCGCGCCTGGCCGCATAAACATTGATAGCTAAAGCCTATGATCTGTGAGACGAGGTGAAAATACTATGCGGTCAACTTGTCGAAAACCTCATCTAGGTGCCATTCAACGAGAAAGACCCCGAGATGACGGTCCAGGTTGGCTCTCTCCTAGATGGCCATCTCTGGGAAGAACTTGTGCAGTTGCTAAGGGATCACACCGACATGATTGCTTGGTCGGCGGCAGATATGCCGGAGATTGACCCCGAAGTCATTACACACTACCAGAACACTAACCCTCGCTATCGACCTATCAAGCAGAAGAAGAGAAGCTTCGCTATAGAGCAGTGGCAAGCGACCACTGACGAAGTGCAGAAGTTGCAAGACGTCAGCTTCATTTGGGAAGTCAAATACCCCGATTGGCTGGCCAACGTGGTGATGGTGAAGAAGGCCAATGGGAAGTGGAGGATATGCATTGACTTCACCGACCTAAACAAAGCCTACCCCAAAGATAGCTTCCCTCTACCAAGGATCGATTAGCTCGTCGACGCGACAGCGGGGCCTAAACTCCTGAGCTTCATGGATGCCTTCTCAGGGTATAACCAAATTCGGATGCACCCTGATGACTAGGAGAAAACGGCTTTCATCACCGACCATGGCCTATACTGGTACAACGTGATGCCCTTCGGCCTCAAGAACACTGGTGCCACCTATTAGTGGCTAGTGAATGATTTATTCAAGGATCAACTCAGTCGAAACATGGAAGCATACATCGATGATATGCTCGTGAAAAGCAAGAAGGTTGAGCACCACCTTATCGACCTAAAAGAAGTCTTCGACACCCTCAAAAAGTATAAGATGAAGATGGATCCAACCAAATAAACTTTCAAGGTCAGCTTTGGTAAATTCCTGGGGTTCATGGTGACATAGAGGGGGATTGAAGCCAGTCCAGAGAAAATACAGGCCATCCTTGACATGCAGTCGCCCCGAACTCACAAAGAAGTGCATCTACTCACCAGTAGAGTAGCCGCCCTCAGCAGGTTCATGTCCAAATCTGCAGACCGATGCCTACCCTTCTTCAAAGCCCTTAAGCGACCGAAGGACTTTCAGTGGACAGAGGAATGTGAACGGTCCTTTCAAGAACTAAAGTAGTACTTGAGCTTGCCGCCTCTCCTCACCAAACCGAGCCCAGGGGATGAGCTACTACTCTACCTCTTGGTCGGGGATGAGGTCGTCAGCTCGGTGTTGGTTAAGGAGGAAAATCGGGTATAGAGACCGATCTACTATACTAGCAAAGTCCTCAGCAGCGCGGAAACCTGATACTCCAACTTGAAAAAAATGGCACTGGCATTGGTCACCTTGGTCAAAAAGCTCAGGCCATACTTCCAAGCCCACAACATCTGAGTGCTCACTGACCAACCGCTCAAGCAGGTCCTCCAAAGGCCAGAAGCTTTTGTCTGCCTGATTAAATGGAGCATAGAGCTAAGTGAGTTCGACATCGAGTACGCACCCCGTCCCGCGATCAAGGCTCAGTCCCTGACCAACTTCATTGCCAAATGTACATTCACCACCGAGGGTCCTGCCCCACTGCCATAAGTATGGACTCTGCATATGGATGACTCATCAAATCAGCATGGCAGCAGGGCCGACCTCATTCTCCTTGGCCCAGATGACATGGTGTTAGAGCACGCTCTTAGTTTTGAGTTTAAAGCATTCAATAATGAGGTTGAGTATAAGGCCCTAATCACCGGACTTTGCCTCGCCCTAGACCTGGTAGCTCAGAGAATCGAAGCCTTCAGCGACTCCCAACTGGTAGTCAACTAGATCCTCGACTAATTTGAGAGGTGGACACATATGATGGCGAGCTATTTACAAAAGGTGCAAGAGCTCATCCACTGGCTTGAGCATTTCAACATCCAACAAATTCCTCGAGTCGAAAACACACAAGCCGATGCACTGTCAAAGCTAGCTAGCTCCCTGAAAATTAACCTCGATGTGACAGTGCGGTTAGACACGTTGGCTCAGCCAAGCACCACACTGACAGCCCTTCTCACCCTCCTGATACAACACGGTTCATCCTGGATGGACCCCATCACGTAGTACCTTTGGGAAGGCACACTTACAGAAGATCGGACAGAAGCAAAGAGATTCCAGCATAGATCAGCCCGGTACTGCCTTATCCAAAGTCAGCTCTACCTCCGCTCGCACACTCTCCCCTACCTGAAGTGTCTCTCTCCAACCGAGGTAGATTACGTCCTCAAAGAGATCCACGAAGGCATCTGCGGAGACCACTTCGGCGCATACACCCTAGCACAGAAGGCATTCCGACAAGGTTACTTCTGGCCGATGATGAAGCAAGATGCAACTTCAAAAATGCGATAGTTATCAGCGGCATTCCAATCTCCATCATCAGCCCGTAGTCCCCTTGAAATCGATCACCAGCCCGTGGCCATTCGCATAGTGGGGCATGGACATCCTCGGTCCCTTCCCCACTATGGTTGCACAAAAGAAGTTCCTCCTAGTGGTAGTAGACTACTTTACCAAATGGGTGGAAGCCGAAGAACTAACACGCATTACCGTGCACAATGCCCAAAACTTTTTCTAGCAAGGTATTGTCTACCGGTTTAGTATTCCGCGGGTCCTCAACATAGACAATGGGACGCAGTTCACTGATCGAAAGTTCGAAGCTCTCTGCACTGACCTAAGGATGGACCACCGAACCACTATCGTACATCGACCCCAGAGCAATGGGTAGACCAAGGTGACCAACCGAACCTTATTACACAGTTGGATCAGGCCCAGGGAAGGTGGGTCGAGGAATTGCTGAGCATACTCTAGGCATACAAGACTACTTCGTGGACGGCTATTGGAGAGACACCCTTTGGCCTGACCTACGGGGCCGAGGCCATGATACCCGTGGAAATAGGATCCCCAACTCTCTAGACCGAGCTTTATGATGAAGACCAGAATGACGAGGATCTCTGCGTAGAGCTAGACCTGGTGGAAGAAGCCCGAGATCGAGCACATGTCAAGATAGCAGCACAGTAGTAGAAGATGGCAAAATACTAYGACTCCAAAGTCAGAAGACGTGAATTCAAGACAAAGGACATTGTCTTCTACAAAGTCATTGTGCCTACACCAGGAGAAGGCAAGCTCGAACCAAACT
Source organism: Nelumbo nucifera (assembly GCF_000365185.1). The sequence continues at coordinate 2,783,918 of NW_010729112.1, read as the reverse complement.
GGGAAGGGCCATACAACGTCACCAGTGTTCTCGGACCAGGCACCTACAGACTCGAAGACCTTGACGGCCAACCAATACTACGGAGCTGGAACACAGGAAACCTTTGAATGTACTATCAATGATTCGATGTTAATGAAGAGCACCTTATTCAAGCTATGTTGATTGCCCGACACACTGCACACACGCAACCTACACGACGCGACACTACACCCACATCACACAAGCTGTGCAACACACACCGCACAACACATGCCACACAACAAATACGTAGCTCGACACGACTCACAGACTCGACCAATCTTCGAACAGCTTGAGCCCACAGTGCATAGTTCAACAGTGTATCGCCGACCAAGTAAACCGACTTGGCTGTCGACGGCCAGGGTCTAAAGTGGAGAAGAACGCCCCTGCCCATCAGGGCTTGAGGATGGTCATTGCACTCCGTACACCCACTAACTAACAGTCAGTTAGAGCTAACCGAGCAACAACCAGCCCTCGAAGAGCCGAAAAGCTCCCAAGACCAGTAACCGAGCACCCTAAAGATGAGGGCTCGGAACATACTCCGATCTCGCTAACCAGAGACTGAAGATTTCGGCCAACCCTAGACCTTGGTCGCAATAAGACTAAGGAACCCAACAAGGAAAATAAAGGAGAGAGAGAAGTGGCACACAAGTTCAGAACAAAAAAGTGCAATTTTTCATTAAGTTATGTATTCTCGGTACATAGTCCAAAAGCTTGGCACACCGAGCCGTTACAAGAACAAAAAAAAAATTAAATAAAGGAGCAACCCCGCATCGACTCAATCCTTGGCAGGAGGATCAGCGGCCTCATCTCCTTCCTCACCATCTCCGGACCCTCCGCCTTCCTCATCAACAAAATTATCCGAGGTTGGAGGTGTTTCGTCGTCATAGGTATCCCAAGTCTGTGCAACCTTAGCCAGCTCGGGACAGTGGCGCAACGCTCTCTGCCAAAAAACGTTAAACTTGACCACAAAGGAAGCCGAGGCGTACTGATCCATTTCCTGCCGAAGCTCTACCAAACCCATGTATTGCGTCACTGCCGCTTTGGCAGCCTCTTGCTTCAGCCGCTTCCTCTCCACCTTCAGCTCAGTGATCTCCTACTTCAAGCTACGCACCACGTTCGCTTGCTCGGCTATCTAGGCCTTCAGATCGACTACCTCCACTTCCATAATGGTTGTCCGCTCCCCGACCGGCCAAAGCTCAGCCAATTGAACCTTTAGTTGTAGGTACTCGGAGTGCTCTTTCTCTTACATTCCCCACAAGTGCCGAAGCCGGTCAATCAGAGCAATTGCTGAGTACACGTTCTGCGGACATAAGAGATATTTTTAGCACAAAGAAACTTACTTAGAGCAACGAAAGCAAGTACGAGCTTACCTGAGCCCCTTCCCGAATAGGTGAGCATTCCAAGGTGCCGCTTCCAGTACTCCTAGCCTCCTCGGTTATGTACGCCATCATCATTCCACGGAGCAGTTGCTCGGGAACCCCAAGGGTCTCTAGCCTGTCCTTGCTACAGACCGACCAACGCGACATATGGATGTTCGAGTTGCTACCCTCGACTTCAGTCTACAAAGGAACGGCAGTCTGACGAACGGCCTCTGGATCCACAACTACGACGTCCTCATCATCATTTCCCACTATCGAACCCTTTTTTGGCAACGGGACGCCCCCTCGGAAGACCTCGGTGGAGGGACTACCATTGGGTGGACCTGTGGCTATGCACCAGCCCAGTTTTGCCGCTACCGAATCTCCTTCATTCGGCAGACAATCTCCTTCTCGCTCGCCATCTCCACACCTGCACCATGGAATCATAACGATAAGCACAAGATCAAAAAAGGAAAACATAAGGATTCGACAAGTATATCGAAGCGACAAACACCTTAGAAAATGTATACACCGTTACGTCTATCTCGTGAATCATGCTCAGGACCGACCTCTCCTCCCAGGTGAGCGTAGATCACTGGGCTGCAACACTTTCGTCCTTGGTAGCTGCAACACAGCCAGGAAGGGGAGGCCCCCGAGGCAATGCACGAAGAAGAAAGCCTCCTTCTAATGCTCCACAGAAGATGGGGCCCTGACTAATAGCTCGATGCTCTTCCTAGTCAAGAAGTAATAGTAGCCCTACTGGTGATGTTTCAACTAAAGGAGGAAGCTCACCATACCCAGGGTCAACTCGATGTCATGGACCGCATAGTAAGACATAAGGCCGAACAAAAATCTAAAGGAGTTCGACATCAGCTGCACTAGCAATACTCGGTACCACCCAAGCACCCCGGCGATCCCTTCATTCAGAGGAAACCTCATCCCAGTTTCCAAACTGTTTTCGTACATGCATATTTTGTTTGGTCGCGCATATGTTGGCATCTCACCAGGCTGCAGACACCTCATCCCGAACTCCTCGGGGATGTCGTACGCARCTCAGATCCAAGCCATATCCCCAGGGGTTAAAACACCGGGGGTGGTCCCAAACCGGCAACCAAACCACAAGGAACGCTCTGCCTCTACCCTAGAGGGACCAACCTCGGCAACCTCAAAATCCCCGACCTCAGACTCATAATCAGAGCCACTAGAACTCGAAGAGGAATCAGAAGAGGAAGAAGAGGAACACGAAGATGGGGAGACATCTTACCGGACTTAAAGCTGCGGAACCAAAAAATGAAAGCCGAGCAATGCGACAACCCTTTGCCGAGCTATCTAAGAAATCCCTCTCACAAATGGCAAAGGAGAAATGCCCGTCCACCCCTTCTTATAACCCCCAAGAGCGCGAATCAAAGCCAGATCAATGCTGGGGATCAAGCGCCGCCCTGACGAAGCTCGGGAAGACCAATCGACACGACTGTCACCGCACGTGCAAGGCCTTGGGAGCCGAAGCGATGATCTTCACAAGCAATGGTAAGGACCTTAATTACCCCGGTCTGCCCTGAAGCACCGGTTCAACCAACACCGCGGATGCCCGAGGTCTGCCCAAGACCGCCGGTCCAACCAGCCTATCGGGTCTCCTCAGGACATCCAACAATTCAGCCGAAGAATAGAGAGCCCTTCCTTGGCACAGCATTGCCGAGCATCTAAGAGGTCCTGGCTCCGGAGCTCGGCACCTTCCTCGGTGCAGCATTGCCAAACATTAGAGAAGCCCAGGCTTCGGAGCCCAACTCAACACCTCAACACCTTCCTCAATGCAACATTGTTGAGCATCTGAGGGTCCCCGCCTTCAGAGTGCAGAACCTTCCTCGGTGCAGCATTGTCGAGCATCAGAGAGGCCCCGACTTCGAAGCTCAACCCCACCTCAGTACCTGGCCGAGCAAAGCGACCACATAGCATTTCAGCCGAGGAATCAAGAGCCCTTCCTTGGCGCAGCGCCACCGAGCATCAGGAAGATCCAGACCTCGAAGCTCAACTCAACACCTTGGTGCCATGCCGGGCTAAATGACCACGCAACTCCTCGGTCAAGCACTCCCCCTTCTTAGCTCCAAAACTGGGGGAGTGGTGTCCGAATTCCGAAGTCAAAATTCTTAGAGTTTTGCGGCTGACAATTGAAGGATTTCTCGGCCACAACCCACATTGCGCGAATCCCAGATTCTGAAAAAACACCGAGGGATGCCAAGGAACACCAAGTGGACCAGTCGCTCAACCAGACTTCAACTAGAAAGTTCCTCAGCCGAGGAACAAGACAGGAACGCTCCATTCCTCGACCTCAGAACTGGGGGAGTGGTGATCGGGTCATGGCTGAGCTGGTCCTAGGAGACATGTAGCCGCCCAGTCATTGCTCGATCAGCCCAGCCATGTCGGCATAGCTCGGCCGCATCGACATAGCCCGACTGAGTTACGCTATTAGTGTGGTCCCCCATCCTATCCCCTCAACCACATCAGTTATATGTCACACGGATGAGCACAACTACGGATAAGAGGGAAAAGGAGAACTCCGCTGGGCGCGGATGCCCGAGGTCTACCCAAGACTGCCGGTCCAACCAGCCTATCGGGTCTCCTCAGGACATCCAGCAATGAACGCCGATTAAGGGAGGTCGCACTGCACTTCAAACGGGCACTCCACACTTCGACTTCGGAACTGGAGGAGTGGTATTCGGATTCCAAAATTTCAAGAACAAATTCCTCAACCGAAGAATAGAGAGCCCTTACTCGGCGTAGCATTGCCGAGCATCTAAGAGGTCCCGGCTCCGGAGCTCGGCACCTTCCTCGGCACAGCATTGTCAAGCATCAGAGAGGCCCAGGCTTCGGAGCCCAACTCAACACCTCAGCACCTTCCTCAATAAAACGTTGTCGAGCATCTGAGGGTCCCCGCCTTCGGAGTGCGGCACCTTCCTCGGCACAACATTGTCGAGCATCAGAGAGCTCGGACCTTCCTCGGCACAGCATTGTCGAGCATCAGAGAGGCCCAAGCTTCGGAGCCCAACTCAACGCCTCGACACCTTCCTCAACGCAACATTGCCGAGCATCTGAGGGTCCCCACCTTAGGAGCGCGGCACCTTCCTCGGCGCAACATTGCTGAGCATTAGAGAGGCCCCGACTTCGAAGCTCAACCCTACCTCGGTACCTGGCCGAGCAAAGCGACCACGTAGCATTTCAGCCGAGGAATCAAGAGCCCTTCCTTGGCGCAGCGCCACCGAGCATCAGGAAGATCCAGACCTCGAAGCTCAACTCAACACCTCGGTGCCATGCCGGGCTAAATGATCACACAACTCCTCGGTCGAGCACTCCCCCTTCTTAGCTCCAAAACTGGGGGAGTGGTGTTCGGATTCCGAAGTCAAAATTCTTAGAGTTTTGCGGCCGACGATTGAAGGATTTCTCGGCCACAACCCACATTGCGCGAATCCCAGATTCTGGCAAAACACCGAGGGACGCCAAGGAACACTAAGTGGACCAGTCGCTCAACCAGACTTCAACTAGAAAGTTCCTCAGCTGAGGAACAAGACAGGAACGCTCCATTCCTCGACCTCAGAACTGGGGGAGTGGTGATCAGGTCATGGCTGAGCTGGTCCTAGGAGACATGTGGTCGCCCAGTCATTGCTCGATCAGCCCAGCCATGTCGGCATAGCTCGGCCGCATCGTCATAGCCCGACTGAGTTACGCTATTACTGTGGTCCCCCATCCTATCCCCTCAACCACATCAGTTATACGTCACACGGATGAGCACAACTACGGATAAGAGGGAAAAGGAGAACTCCGCCGGGGAATAGGACTCTATCCCGAGGACCTCGGCAGTCAACCTCATCCTAACAACCTTGGAAGCCTAATCCAACCCAAACACGGGTCTTCGGCTATAAAAAGTTTTTCCCCGCTCGAGGTAAAGGATTCCAACTTCTAACGCCCATACTGTTACTCTACTCGGACCAACACCCTTATTGCTCGGCCCTACCATCCACCACCTCCTACCAACTTGAGCGTCGGAGTACCTACTCACGGATAACTCCTCGGGCCTCTAGCATCTTTCTTGATCACAGGTCTTGAAGTGCGGTTCCATCTATCCACCCTGGCACCGCCCTGTTGGCAAAGGCTATTTGATTGTTCTCCTCAATTCGTGCACCACCTTGGATTGAACAACATCAAATATAATTCATTGTCAACCTGGTCTACTTTTAAGAGTGAAAATATATTTTTTTTTCATAAATATGGTTTTAAAGAAAATAATAGCGATTTAAGGCTTTTATGAAACAAAGATTAGAAGGTGATTGGGTGGTGTAACCTAGGACCTGGGACCATCAAGGTTAACTTTGATGCGTTCCGTAATTCAGATTATTGGTGTTCAATTGGGGGTGTTGCTTGGAACCATTTGGGTTCAGTTCTTGATTTCAAAGCTTATATTATTGATTTCAAGGCTTAGGTTGTTTGAGAAGCCATTAACTTAGCGCTAAATTAAAAGGATTCCCTAATCATTCTTAAAGGCTATTCAAAGCTCGTCGTCGATTGTCTGAGAAGAAAAACGAAGGTTCCGTGGAATTTAGTTTCCATCATGAATGAGTGCGTCAACGTTTCATCATGTTTTAGCTCTATCGTCACCTTCCGCCATGCATTTCGGGAGGAGTCAAGCAGTGGATTGGCTCGCTCATAGCACTCTTTCTGGTAGGAGTTAGTTTAGATTATTTACCTTGGAACCTTAGTCAGATCTAAAAAAAAGAAACAAGGAAGGTAGGGTTTTATGTAGGGGTGATCATTTCTATCTTAGTCCAGCCCGATTTGGAAATTTTCAGGCTTGGGAGTTGGGCCTAACTTCTGTGTAGAGGTTCGGCTTGGGGTTGGGCCCAAAAATTTTAATCTCTAAATCTATTATGACTTTAAAAGTTGAGCCATTTTAGCAAGTAAATAAAAGCAAATTCTTAAGGTTACCTTTTTATTGTTGAGAGTGGGATTCGAACCCACGCCCTTTCGGACCAGAACCTTAATCTGGCGCCTTAGACCAACTCGGCCATCTCAACATTGGCTATATCTTAGTGCAGCCCGATTTAGAAATTTTCAGGATTGGGAGTTGGGCCTAACTTCTGTGTAGAGGTTCGGCTTGGGCCCAAAAATTTTAATCTCTAAATCTATTATATGACTTTAAAAGTTGATGAGCCATTTTAGCAAGTAAATAAAAACAAAATCCTAAGGTTATTTTTTGTTGTTGAGAGTGGGATTTGAACCCACGCCCTTTCGGACCAGAACCTTAATCTGGCGCCTTAGACCAACTCGGCCATCTCAACATAGGCTATATTTTGTAGCTTCTTGAATCAACTTAAAAATACACAAGTTTTCAAATGGACTTAAACAAACATCGTTGGGTGGCCTCCAGGAGCAGTTCTCTCTCTTAGTGTCTTGACCTCGGGCCTCTGAGGCGAGTCCTCGGACCCATTGCTAAAACTCTCACTATTGGACTTGGAAGAATGGGTGTGCTAGCGTTTGAAAGGTCAAAAAGCTCGTAGCATTCAGGACCAGAGTAAGAGTACGACATGTCTATGGGAGAAGTCCTTCACCTAGTAGTCTAAGTCGAAGAAGAAGGGTAAGGGATCGACTAGAAGGTGGTCGAGGTCTCTGAAGACTTGAGCAGAAGCAAGCAAACGGTAGCGATCGCCTCAACCAACGACTCTATTTAAAGAAGAATGAATGGCTTAGATCACTTTGATCCAATGGCCGCGGAGTAGCCAGCCTGACAGCCTGAATCGACGCGTGCCACGTGTCGTCGACCTCGGGAATACAAAACGATGTTGAGTGAGCCAGCTGGTTCGCCTGTCAACCCTAGGTCTAAAGCGATCCAACCCGGGCAACCCGATCGCCTGTCTCATGTACAGTCACGATCAGTCGACGCTGACGCCCGTCCTACGTACGGATCCACAATTGCACCCATGAAGGGCACGACCGGAGAACACGAACGCCTCACGCCTGTACAAGGCACGACTCCGCACCCTCGACCCTCCATGATCCTCCTAAGAGGCAGAGTCAACTACAAAGCAACTGCTACTGGTCGACCAAGGGGAGCTCCCGTAGCCGAGGCTGACGCCTCCGCGCTTCTAGACGACACTCTCTTCAACCAAGCCGAGGTCCTTGCTTGACGTGCCATCCAACGCCTCCTAGTGATATCATTGCACTCTCTTCAGTCCAAGCCGAGGTCTCTGATCAACCCTCCATCGGACCTCGTCCATTACGACCTCGAGAGTGGGGGGCAAATGATGTAGGCACATGTGGCAAGGCTCAGGCTGGCGCCATGTGGCCTCGGCTGGATGCAATCTTGACCGCTCATTGCCAACCACTCCCAAGGCAAGGTCAAGTATAAATAGGGGTGTCCCTACTCTTTAGCTCTCTTGCTCTCGAGTGATCTCGTCTGAGCTCTCACTCTGAACCTCAACCAACCCTTCATACACGCTTGATTAACTTGACTGTCGGAGTCTTCGCCCCTGGGATAACACATGGGGCCTCTGACATGTGATCTCTTGCTCTCAAGTTAGACACATCAACCTTGACTAAAGAAGCAGATTTACGATATTACCCTCGGCCATCCTTGACAATAACACTTACTAAATGCAAATTACCACTCTCAAACAAAGTCATACATATATATATATATATATATATATATATANATATATATATATATATATATATATATATATATATATATATTTCAGGTTTTCCCTCTTAAACTAACAGATTAAAACCCCCAATTCAAGGTGAAATAGAGAATCTTCTTTTTGATGCTTGTTTTGAATGAACATAGCAAGGGTGGCAATTGGGTGGTTTTGGACAGGTTAATGTGGGTTGAGCTGCAACCCACCAGAACTTAACTCTAACCCAACCCAACCTAACCATCACCCACCCAAATCCCATGTTCTTTGCCAAGTCTTTCACCTAAACCTGATTGGGAAAATGCAGTGTTACAAAACCATTTTGCACCGGAGCTTTCAATCCTCAATTCTGATTGACATTGGGCCTTCAATCTTGGTCTTAGGCGGCCTGGAACGATAAGTGGTGGGTGTATGCGTGTTATTAGGGCTAAAAGCAAGGTGGTGGTTTAATCATAATGTTTTGTTGGGATTGTCTTCTTTTTGTTTAATGTTTTTACAGATCCCATTTCCTTATTTTGTATAACCATTCTACTCTTTCTTTTACATAGTTCTTTTCTTCTTCTTCTTACTCACCCAAGGTGGGCGAGAAAGAGATAATGTACTTTGCCCTGTCCTTGTTTCGTCATTTTGAAATTTAGTACTCTTGCCCATATAAATCTTGAAAGGGCATTTTAGTAAATTAATTTCTTTCGTCAATTCAGTTAATGAGGGGCAAAGTGTTAGAGTATGAAAATTCAGGGGTTTTTATCGCAAGTGAAAGTTTGGGTGCATAGGTGTCAATAACCCCAAAGCATAGGGCGCTAATCTATACTTTAGGGCATGTTAGTTTCCTTTAACTCTTAACCCTAAACTCAGAGAAAGGGGCCTTTTGGTTGCCACTTTTATTCAGCCTTAGTGTAGCCGATGATATCATAAAATCTTAATGTATTGATACATTCTAATATGACGGAAGCTACTGATGTATCGGTACTTTGTACCATGTGCACAACTTTCTTTTTTTTTTTTCAAAAATATGGAAAGGGGGGAGGGTTAAACATGGTTTAATGTATAAAATAAGAGGTTTTGGAGTTATCCTTAAAAAAATATATTTTGGCACCTTATCGATATGATATAGTACACCCGCTATGGGACATCTTGTGTCGATACTTTAAACAGAGCTAAATAATAATATAATACAATATTTAATATTATGTAAAAATTTTAAAATAAAGAAAATTCAAATAACAATAGATTTTAAATAATTAAATATTTTAAATAACGAAATATTTAACATAATTAAATCTTAAATAGTTAAGATAATGAAATTATGTAATAAATTCAAAAAATTTCTTACAAATAGAAAAATAATTATAATAGATCTCATAATGTTCAAATTAATAATAATTTAATATTTTAAAAAACTATGTAATAATAGTATAAATTATAATTTTATGGATTATTAAATTTAATAAATAATTAATATTTTAAATTTTAAATAAATGATATTATTTAAATAACTAAATAATATTGTAAATAACTAATTTCACTTATATCAATTAATAATTCTAGAAAGTAACTTTCAAAAAATTGATATTTATTAGTACTAATTTTACAGTCTTAATATATATTTATATATACTAAAATTAATATTTATTGTATTTTAGTAATTATTTATTATATTTTTGATAAGTATATTTTCAATAATTATGTATAAATCTATTTTTTGTTATTTAACAAAAAATATTTTTAATAATTATTAGAGATAAAAATGTTGTTATTTAACTTTTAAAATTTAATTTATTGTATTTTTTGTTATAAATTTATTTTTAGTAATTAGGTATTTTTTATAATTTATTGATTGATATTTATTAGACTAAACTATTATTTGAGATTACACTATTTACTGACTAATTTAATATATTTTTAGTATTTATTGTATTTTATTAGTTATTTACTGTATTTTCATTATAAATTTATTTCAATAATTTTTTATTTTTGCTATAAATTTTCAATAATTATTGAAGATTAATCTATTGCTATTTATTAGTTAGACTATTAGTTTAGCTGATATTAAGAGTGTTCATAGGTTAATTTGGTTTTGTTGTAAGCCATTTCGGCAACCAAGGGGGTGTTCTGTAGTGTGGATGAGAAATTGGTGGGTGTGGTCTGGTCCACACCACACCTTGTGGCAGGAACCAATCCACACCATACTATACAGTCCACAACTGTTCTAAATGTGGATAAATTGTGTGGCCTGGATGAGTCCACACTCACAATGGTGTTCTTTAGCGTGGTGTGGACCAGTCCACACCACACTTTTTTGATTCCATATATCTCATATACATTTTATGAATGATATACACAGTTAATCATAAATATCTAATTTTTACATTTTATATGAAAAATATTTTGAACAATGCATCAATGAATTAATATTAACCAATAAATATTAATTTTTTATAAAACAATAGTAAAATAAATAAAAGATTAAAAATATATTTTAAATATTTAAAAATATTATTTTATTTATAAAAACATTAAAAATATAAAAATTAAAAAATTAAGTAAAATAATTAATATTTTATTGACAAAAATATTAAAAATAATATTTTAAACAATTGAAGCATGGGATCAAAAATAGGGTTTTGATCCAACGGTAATGTGAAACAAACAATAGGTTTCGGAGAGACTCGAGAAGCATGGGATCAAAAATAAACTGTGGAGGAGGCGCATCCACAAGTTTTCTGTTGACGCTATATTGGGGTGTGGATGGGACCGGTCCACGCTATATTGGGGTGTGGCAAACCGAATGGGTCTTCATCCCGTGGACAGGACCAAAACCGAGTGAACACGGTGCCGAACACCGCCCAAATCAACCTAGTTAGGTTGGGGAGTTTGTCACCCGAAACCGACTAACCACTAGTGAAAACCAGCCAACTTGGGTTGTATTGGTTTAGGTTGATTTTTGGTTTGGTCAGTTGGTTCAAAAGATTTGAACTTAAAAAAAAATGTAGTGGGATTATTAAAAATTAAAAAAATTACATTTATGATATAAAATATTTTAGACTAAGAAATAGGGATGAGCAAAAAAAAAAACGAACCAACCAAAAAAACCGACCGAAACCGAACTGAAAAATCAATTAACCAAACTGTCGGTTCGGTTTCGGTTCGATGTTTACTGAACCAAAGCCAATCAAAAATACTAGAAATCTGGCTAGCTCGGATCAAGTTGGGTTGGGCTAATTGGTTTCATCGGTTTGATGAACAATCCTAGCTGAAATTAATTATTGTTATTTTTATATTATAGAAAATTATTAAAATTAGTATATAGAATATAAATAATTATTAATTATTTTAAAAAATCAAATATGAAACAATTGTGCTCTTATCAATATATCTTTTTATTAAAGCCCTTACATCAAATGGGTTCCACTAATCTATATATAAAGAGGGGGTATTAGGGTTTCTAATGTCATACCATTAATCTTTATATATACACTAAAAGGGAATGTGCCAAGTTGACACTTTTCTATTTTGTGGTTTATTCTTAAAGTTATTTATCTTTTTTTTTTGGTTTATTTTTAACTTTATAATTGTAAAATTGAACAAAATAATTCAAGTGACCAATCACCTTTAAGACTTTTAACACTCCTCATTAATACATCATTAACTCTCTCCAACCTCTCTCTCTCTCTATCACACACACATCTTTTCTATTTATTCTTTTAATAATCTCTCCTCATTAATTATACTATTAACTCTCTCCTTCAATAACTCATGCCACTAATATTCATTTCAATTGCACACACACACACACACACACACACACACACACACAAGTTATATTTGCATTAAAATGTAATTATTAGTAAAGATTAATTATATTAAAATTTAGATATCAATATGATATATTATTATGCTAAATAATATACTTCCTTTCAAAATTATAATTCATTTATATTCCATTTGAAAATAATAAAATTAATCAACCATAATAGAAATAATTTAGTAAGTTACTTAAATAAAATAAAATAATTATTAATTATTGTTATTGATAAAAATATTTTTATTAATATAATAAAAAGAATTTAATTAATAAAAGGAATAATATAAATAAAAAACTAATATCAATTTAAAATTAATATAAAACTAATACAAAATTATCAAACAATTATTAGTTTTATAATCAAACTACCCTTATGGTTTAACTAATTGACCAACTTTACCCTTACTGTTTATATATTGTCTTGAAGTACCCCCTAAGTTTTCTGACAATTGACTAAGTACTCCCCTAACGTTAGGGTTCCATCACAATTCATTTACGTGACACACCACGTGACTGTTATATTTTAAGAAAATGACAATAATATCCTTTTTTACCGATATTGATCTATCGTTAAAACCTTTTCCGGTGCTGCGGTGTTTTCAGTATCTCTCTCTCTGGTGAAGTTTTGAAATCAGCCAACATTAGTAAACCGTTTTCGGTGGAAACTAGCTAACATCAAATATTCAAAACATTTCGGTATTGCTCATTTTCTCTACAAGTTTTTTGAAGTCACCCTTCAATTCAGTGTGTCATGAATTAATAAATGATGGGTGGGTGTGAGGACCAAGGATAAAAATCTTGATACGATGTTTGATACGGGGCATATTGCATCGGTATCATTAGTGAACGATATTGGATACACTACGACTGGCATTGTGTTGTGCCAATTGTGCGTATTGGCATGACATGATGCTGTATCGATGCATATCACATCATATCGACTGATACGGGCTGATGTGTGTCATGCAAATGGATATGCGCACAATTCCAATATTAAAAATGCAACTAACACAATTCGAACCCAAGTTTAAATGCTAAGCGCTTAGTATCTTAAGCCACTATGCCACTTTTTAATTTGTGATACGAATACGTATATGCTTTGGAAACACATGTATATGGACGAAAGATATGAAAATACATGGATACACTAGAAAAATACATACAAATTTCATAAATACATCAATTATACTAACTTTAATTAAGATCAAAATAACCACAAACAAAGTATAAATACATAAGAAATGTATATTTTAATGGTGTATATAAAGAAATATATTACAATAAATATAATGGAATGTATAGATATCATACAATTTTGTTGATAACCCATCAATCAAGAGTCCAAGACATTTTATATAGATCTTTACAAATTAACACATGCATAAAAACATTATTATGTTATATTCTATTTAAGTCCAAGAAATAAAACATATACAATTATTATATTTTAATTACTATATCAATTATTTTTTATTTTACTATGTATAGATATCATACAATTTTGTTGATAACCCATCAATCAAGAGTCCAAGACATATTATATAGATCTTTACAAATTAACACATGCATAAAAATATTATTATGTTATATTCTATTTAAGTCCAAGAAATAAAACATATACAATTATTATATTTTAATTACTATATCAATTATTTTTTATTTTACTATTTTTTTACTTTTTAACATTAATGAAAAAAGTCAATTAAATATTAAATTTTGAAATGTTTGATAAACAATATATTTCTTTTTGTAAATAATAAACTTATTATAAAATGTAATTTAAAATATCAGTTGATAATTTATAAAATATATAATCTTAACTTAAAATATTTCATACCTATATATTGAAATTTTTAAAATACATATCATACACAAATTCATAATTTTTAATTACTAAAATAAGTATTCTATTATTAACATTTTTATTTCAATAAATTTTCTGAAATAAGAAATCATTTTTATATAAATTTAAATTAGTGTATTTGATATATTCAATATAATATTATATGTTTGAATATTTTGTAAACAAAATTTTTAATTTTTATAAATAATAAATATGTTATTTAATTTTTATAAATAATATTATATATATGTATCTATGTATGTATGTATGTACAAATGTATGAATTTTAAGTACTAAAATAATTATTCTATTATTAATATTTTTATTTTTATAAATTTATTGAGAGTGAAAAATCAATTTTTGATATAAATATAAAATTGGTAGAATTTTTATTTCATTTATAATTATAAATATTATTTTATTTAATTTAAAGTTAAAATTGTTGAACATATTAATATTTAATATGGCATTTCTTTAGATTGCATGATTACAATTAAGATAATAAAAGTAATTATGTTTCACTTATAATCACAAGTTAGAGAGTGACTTAATGCCTTAAGATGCTAAGCACTTAGCGTTTAAACTTGGGTTTGAATCGTGTCACTTGCATTTTTAATATTGGAGTTGTGCGCATATCCATTTGTATCAATGCGTAATGGTTCGTATCGATCGGTACGATGCGATACACACCAATACGATATCGTATCGTGTCAATATGCATAACTGGCACGATACAATGCCAGAGGTAGAGATGGAGACGGAAATGGAAGTGAAGTCAGAGATGGAGACAGAAAACGGAGACGAAGATGGAGCAATGATCTACTTTCTTTGGGTTTTATTTTAAAAATTTGAGGAATAATGGAGGGCCAATTGGACATTTTGTTTTTTCCATTAGCACTTAACGACAATGTCAATTGTTAGAAATAGTAAGAACAATTTTAAGACAATAYGTAAACAATAAGGGTAGAGTTAGTCAATTAGCTAAATCATAAGGGTAGTTTAAGAAATTTGCCCTAAATTTTATTAATTTAAAACCAACGTAAGTTCCACTAAAAATAAAAATTTATATAAATTCCATATGGAATTTAAATTTAATAAAAACTTAATATACTTAAATAAATTCAAATTGTACTAATTTTAAAAATTAATAAAAAATGTTAATTTTAAATATAGTTTAATTATTTTAAAATCAATTTAAATTCCATTTAAAAATAAGGAAAATTATAAAAACCTCTTTGGGTTTTCTAACAATCCTATGAAGATCCCCAGTGTTTTGATCTTAACAAAACCTCCCCTATTATATTGAAAAAAGATGCAAATGCCTTCCTTTCGTTAGCATTCCAAAAATAAAAATGTTGATGTAATATAATGCATTAATTTTATTCCACTTCAGCCTTTTTACCTTATTTTTTGAAAGTTATAGGAAAAAATAAATTAGTAAAGGATAAGGTTGAAACTTTAAATTATTTATAATAATGCATTAACAATAATAAGAATTCAATGCCTTTGTTATTGAAAAGCCAATGGAAATGTGGTATTTGCACTTTTTTCTCAAAACTATAGGATAGGCTTTTGTTAGGGTCAAAACAGAAGGGTGGTTTATAGAATTGTTTTAAGCGAATGCTTTTTTTATAATTTTACCTAGAAATAATACAATAATAATTAATAAAAAAAATCTTTTTTAAATTTATCTAGAGAATAAAAAATTGACCACTCTCATTAAAGTACAACTTAAATTATAATTGAATAAACTAGACAACCCCAAAAAATAACACTTGAATTAAATTTAGATGAACACTACTTAATTAGAAATGTCATATTACTCCATCTTCAATTTTACTTATAAATAAATCCCGTGCTCGACACGCGGCCTCGCATGCACGGTTGAATGTGTAACAGTGTAAGACAGTAAGAGGCAGTGGGGCGCGTTTAACGGGGAACCCGTCCGAACTAGAAACTAACAGGCCCTTCTCCTTTTCTTTTTCACACGATTCAAATTCATGGATCATCATCAATCTGGATCTGGGCTCGTCAGTGACAGTCGATTCCTCACGATTTTCATTTCATCGATCTGGGCCAGTCAGTCGTTCAAATGGGGCCCATTTAATCTCCTCATCAATTGGATCCCCATCATCGTAACATGACACGTGGACAATAACTTCGCTCCGACGCTCCCCAAAGCAAAACAAAATGCGATATTACGATTACATACAGACACAGCTTGTTCACTTGTCTTGTTCATTAAGTCCAATCATTGTAATTCCCAACGGTCATATTTTCAAAATCCCTATCCCTATCCCAAACCCTGATATCTTCTTGACCGTTTTGTCTTCCTCTTTTAGCTTTCTTGTTCGGCTTCTCTCTCTTTCTCTCTCACCATGAAGACCCTTTAACCGATCTTCCTCACTAGGGAATTTCAACGTCTCCGAAGTCAAGCAGAGATCTCTCTAATGGGGTGCTTTCTTGCTTGTTTTGGTACTAAAAAGGATCGAAAACGCCGCAGGCCGGCGAAGAGAGTTCTTCCTGGAGACCAAGTAATCTTTCTCTCTCTCTCTCTCTCTCAGCTCTGTAATTTTTCGGTTTTTATTATAACGTCTTTTGATTTTATTAGTTCATTAATCTTGTCGGTTAAGCAAAGTTATCTCGTGGGGTCTTGAATTTTGTTGCAGAGACATGGAATTTACGAACCCTTGCAACCGACTGTCTCTTTAATGCAGGACATTGCATCAAAACCCATTAGCTCTGTTTCAGAATTGGGGTCAGTCTGTTACCGATTTCAATTTAGTTTTTTTTTTGGATTTTTTTTTTAATTTTTCTGTAGTCATCTTACAGCATCTGTCTTTGTAGAGGTAAACCCGAGGAGCAATTGAGCTTGAGTACCAGAAAGAAAGTTACCTTTGATTTGAACGTGAAAACCTATGAGGAGGTTGTAACACATGAAACTGTAAATTATGCATCAGAGAGCGATGACAAGAAAGAAAATGGAAACAAAGAAGAAGAAGAAGAAGAAGAAGAAGAAGAAGAAGAAGGAGAAGAAACAGGGAAATCCAAGCAATCGTCGGTCTCAGAAGATGATTCAGTCACTTCCAGCTTGGGATCTTACCCTTCAAACCACAGATACCAGAATTGCAGGGACAGCGACGATGAAGCTGATGGAATAGAATCTGATGAAAGCGATCTGGATGACGACGACGACGACGAAGACTATAACGATGATGAGGAAGACGATGTCCGAGGAGTACCTGTAGAAGAATCTTCCGAGTCATTTTTCTCGTTGCCGATGGAATCTCGGAATCATACTTGCCCAACTCCACCATTCGAGAAGGAGGTTAACAGCCCTATGCCGACCTGTGGTTCACCTGGTCGGGAGCTCAAGACACTTCGGCCGACCCAAAACACTCGAGACAGGAGCCAGTATGTTAATTCCGTACTGAATCCAGTTGAAAATCTCACTCAGTGGAAAGCTGTTAAGGCAAGAACAGCGCCACCATTAAAGCAGCATCAGACGAAGGAGAATATTAATTTTGAAAAAGAACCAGAAATACCCTTCAGCTCAGAACCTACTTTCAAACCATTGCCTCTCAAACCAAACTCAAATTTCAATCATTCAAAGCCACCTAAACACGAAATCGCAGTTGATGCCAGCCTTTCTAACTGGTTGGGGTCATCCGGAACCACACCCATCACCAAAACCAGCAACGATGTTGTCCGCTCTGAGCAATCTGAGAAAAGCATTTCACAACGATCAAATTCACCAAGAAGTTATGAAGATCGACCAATTTTAGGTGCATTAACCATGGAGGAGCTCAAACAGTTGTCAGCATCGTCATCTCCAAGAAGGTCGCCAAGTCGTAGCCCAGAAGATATGCCCATTTTAGGCACTGTTGGGAGTTACTGGAATCATACAGGCCAGGCCATGGATTCCAGCTCAGGCTCTTCTTGTAAAGGAATACCAAATACAACCAGCAAATACAGAGAGGTATCTTTGAAGTGAGATACATGAATGTTTCAAGACTAGATAATGGCTGTAACTGATATGAAGTTTTTTGTACATTGCAGGATAAGAGAGTGAACTGGCACTCTACTCCATTTGAGACAAGGTTGGAGAGAGCTTTGAACACAGGTTCAGCTGAAGCGTATTCAAGTTATCCTCCTAAAGTGTTCTAGACAGGAAGTATGGGATGGTCATGGAGTGAGGTTTCTGTGTGTGAAGGATATTTCTGTGTATGGAGATAATGAGGGTTGGTGGGGAGTGTGTGAAGGATGTTGTTTATTCATAAAAAAAAGAAGGATGTTGTTTGTTTTCGGTACTGCAAAGGATTTATGATTTGGTTGTGTTATTATTTGTTATTGGTTTTAAGATATAATAGTAATAAAAGAAGAAATTCCTTTTGTCGTTTATTTTCATTCTCAATGATTTTTGTTATTGGTTTGTTCTTTCTGCTGCAAAGGAAATATGATCTGTCCCCTGCATATTGGGTGAAGCTCTGTTTATTGGTGGTTTTGAAGCAGGGCAACCGTTGGACTTGATTTCAAAAGAACGCGCATATCAATCATCATCATTGTTTTGAGCCAGGGATGAATTCTGAGCAAAAGATGTTGAGGAAAAGTAGGAAACATAAGGTGGTTTTTCCAATGTGTACAATTTTGTTTTTCAAATCAAAAACTGAAAAACAACTGGTATATCGGCAAAATCAATAGAAATATAAGGTGGTGGGTGTTATATAACTCGATCTGTTCAGGCTTCCTAGTAGTGCGAGTACACTCACTGAATCATAAGCCCCTTTTGACCTTTTCACCATTTTTGATTTGCTGAATTTCACATTTTTCTAATTAGAGCAGAGAATTCAAAGAAAAGAAGAATTGTTCATGGGAACCTGGGTAGAATGGGGTTGATAGAATTGTTCATGGGAATCACTCAGAATGCTTACTGTTAGAATACTAAAATGTTCAGAGTAAATACTCAAAGCTACATATGTTAACACAATGATTGCAAAGGCGAAGAATAAACTAGTCATTAGAAGACTGTACCCTTTGAATTTTAGGTCAAAGCGTGCCAAATATCAAACTGTTCAAATGCTGGAAACAAATGCTGCTCAGGAGCCCTATGGCACTAGTCTCTGGAAAGGAACCGTGCAGAAGAGAGAGGGCTTCTTCAACCAGGTCAGTTTTAAACTTAGAAATAGGGAAGAATTACTGTTCTGGAAGGATAATTGGTGTGGTTCTTCTTCTTCTCTCAGTTGAGCTTTTCCAAGCATCTATTCTCTGGCAGCTGGTAAATCTGGCCAAGGTCAGTGACTGCTATGAATCCCTGGTGGCATGCAAGTCTGGAACCAGATTGGAATATTGAGTCTTTGTCAAACATGCTGCAACTGTTAGATGATTGGAATAAAATAGTCATTAGAAGACTGGTATACCCTTTGAATTTTAGGTCAAAGCGTGCCAAATATCAAACTGTTCAAATGCTGCTCAGGAGCCCTATGACACTAGTCTCTGGAAAGGAACCGTGTAGAAGAGAGAAGGCTTCTTCAACCAGGTCAGTTTTAAACTTAGAAATAGGGAAGAATTACTGTAATGGAAGGATAATTGGTGTGGTTCTTCTTCTTCTCTCAGTTGAGCTTTTCCAAGATTCTCTGGCAGCTGGTAAATCTGGCCAAGGTCAATGACTGCTATGAATCCCTGGTGGCATGCAAGTCTGGAACCAGATTGGAATATTGAGTCTTTGTCAAACATGCTGCAACTGTTAGATGATTGGCATATGTGGCTGGTTAGGGGAGAAATCTGTAAGATGTTCACAAGCCTGTCTGCTAATCCAGATTCATAAGTAGGTGCCTTCGTTTTGGATTGGTAATCTTTTTCTTGTGGCTGGCGCTAAAAGGAAGGTTACAAACCATTGATGTCCTGCAGTCCAGACTCCAGAGGCGTGGTTATTGTTAACTATTGCTGTCTTTTGTGGTGCGGCGGAGGAAAAAAAATTGGTCCCACATCATTACTCTGTTTGGTGTAGTTTGGGTGGAGCGGCCAGACGTTGAAACCCGGGATCTGTCAGAGTGAGGCAAAGTTGTGTGGAACATGATGCCTGACTACCTGTGTATGCTGGTCTGTTTGGAAAGATAGAAATGGTAGAACCTTTCAAAATCAAGCCTTACCAATCGAGAAGTTATGCGGTAAGGAGGAAAGGCTGTTGGTGAAATGGGCTAGCATGGGCCTCAAGTGGTCAAACGATGACTTTGTTTTGTTTTGTAACTCTGCTGTTTTAGTTTCTGGTTGCGGTGTTTGAAGCCTTTGTAGAAGGGAACCTCTCCCTTGCTCATCTTTTCTTTGTTAATGAAAATTTGCTTCTCCTTTCAAAAAAAAAAAAGAAATTTTACTGTTCAAACTAGACGCCCATTGGCAGTCCTTGAGATTATTGCATCACTATATATTCGTTTAGGCTCAGTTTGGAAGGAGTACACATACAAATATGTGGAGCGCAAAGGTTTGCATTTTGTATGTATAATTTGTACTGTACATATTTGTATTTGTACTCTTTCCAAACTGAGCATTAGTGGTCAAATTCATAAAGACCAAGACAATTTAAAACCTGCTGAGAAATAAGGATTGACTGGATGAAAGTGAAATTACAGAAAATTGTTCAACATTCTAGAAATACACCTGTACAAATATGTATTGCATGATACAATGGAGCACTACTTCATTACAGAGGACTTCTTGGTGATTCCAAAAGAACCAGAGGAGAAAGAAAAGTTGTGCAAGGAGCCATCCATCAATTGGTGTAATGATAAATCTCCTGCTGACAAGCTTGTGAATGTGGGTTTAGACTTTAGAGTCTAAAGGCGGTCTCTTTGTGCAAAAAATTGCCAAGCTTAGGTCCATACAAATCCACCTCTCCCAAGGCCATAGACGAGTGAATAGAATAGAAGCTGCTGCATCATTAAACATGGTATTTTGCTGGAATGTGAAGACTACATGTATTTAAATCATCTAATGTATTGTACATCATAGGTTTACACCTTGTCATAGGCTCGTAGCTGCTTCCATTTCAAGGTCAAATTATACATACGGAATCTGCTGATATGCTTGACCACATAAGCACCAATTTCACAATAGAAACAACCTTCTCTCTGGTGCAATAAATAAAGATAATGCTTGAAAAGGAGAATGAAAGGCTTATGATCCCTTGATGTAGGTGAGCCATAAACAATGAACATGCAACATCATGGTGGTGATTCTATTATTCCAATAAATCACTTATTGGATGTGATTTACATTATCTTACACATACAAGAATCTGAGTCTTCATCATCTGAGTCACTTGTATCACTGAAATTAAAAATACAAGACATGAATGGGATTAGGATAAAATAAAAATGAGGTGCAAAGAAATAACTCCATCAGGATAATTTTCCTATTTTGAAATTTGTGGCAGCAAAACCAACAAAGGTTGGGCTCCAGATAATTTTAAGCAAAGTAAGATCATAAAGATTAAATAACTCAAGGCAGAACCATAGTCATGCATTTTGATGATTAAAATTAATCCATATAGACCTAAGTTCCAGTTCTATGAAGGCCACGATCTGGCTCAGACTCTTGTTCCACCAAACAAGACATGCATGTATTTCCAGCTTTTCTGCATTGAACCAAGAAAACAAGAAATTAACTGTGTCTAATAAGGATTTATCAAATGTTGGAACCTTAAATAACATAGTGTAAGACAAAAATTTTAGGAAGGACAAAAGAATACTTTTATAGAACTTGATCCACCACAAGAAATAGAGATACACCTTTACCATGTTGTTTATTGGGGAAATTGCTAAATAGAGATCAACAACAATGAGATTTACCATGAACTGCGATCTTTCTTCCATAGTTAAATTTGAGTGGATGATTCTTTAGGAAAACAAATAAACCAGAACAAAAATCAAACTTGATAGGAACAAGAATTTGGATATAGGTTGGCAGGAAGAACATGATCTCATTGGTAACTAATTACGCTTGCTCTGCCAGGTTTCATGGACACCCTAAACGGGTTATGTGATATATCCATAGGCCAACATTTATATTGGCAAATAGGAGGCTTCCAAGTCTATGCCCAAGTATACTTCTTTGTCATTATTGCTGTCTTGTTAGGCTCAGCCACTATAGCTGTGAGCAATCCACAAATGATTCTGACCACTGGTCAGAATTTCTTTGAATCCCAAATTGCATCTAGGGATCCTTTACCCATGCTGAAAAATTTCCTTGCCAAGCTACAAGAAACAGATACGCAGAAGTCCATAGGAAAATCACTGCTAATTGCCCAAAGTGAGAAGCAAAATGGATCACCTAGGATCTCTTATCTTGATGATTCTTCTGTTTCAATCAGGTGGAGGAATGACCCAAGAAGACATAGGGCCACATTGCCACATGTTTGGTCCCAGCCCATATTAACTATATAGCCACCTAGAATTGGACTTTTCTCCAAGTAAGACAAGTTA
>NW_010729112.1:2735380-2760608 GCF_000365185.1 Nelumbo nucifera | reverse complement strand
AAATTCAACAACATAAATAGGGAAACCAAGCTGCTGACTATATTGCCAACCTTGGCCATAGTATGGATTTCAAAAGTTGGGATAGTCAAGTCAATGAGGGTACAACTAGAAGTCTAGAATCCTCTTTAAGAATATGCAAGACGGCACTACACCATGCCTTGTTTAGTGCATTTTCCTTATTTCGACCAAAAAAAAAAAAGAAAAAGAAAAATACTGCAATAACCTTGGTAATCAAATTATGTCATAGATTCATAGTAGCAGCAGCAAGGACGACAGGATGAGATTTTAAAAACCAACCATCATCACGTTTCATTCTCCAAAAGCTTGATGCTCCCAAGACTTGATCCAACATTCCAACTAACCTTTCAATATAACAAGTTTTCAAATTTTAAGCATTTAAGATGCATCGTTGTTTATTACTGTCATGAAATTCCATACAGCCAAAGCCAAATCTACTTGACCAAGCTCTCTTAAACAAAATTCAAGTGTGGGTGTATAATCAGTTAATCACAAGATCTCATGAACAGTGGAAATATGATAAAATTTCGAAATTCGAAGTAAAGGCATACAAATAAAATAAATTGGTTATAGCTAAAAGTCAAAAAACCTGAAACAGAAACATCATAATTACTTTTTGCTATCCAAGAAATGGAGTCAAAATAATGTACCATGAAAATGATTACCTTGGTTCGAATTCCAAAACTTCCACGAGCTTGTTACCATTTTTATCATTCCATTGGACCTTCCGCCCTGTCTTCTTCTTGGGCTTTTTCGACATTGCACCTCTTCGACACGGTAGCAAAAGGGTAGACTCATTGTCCTCTTTCCTATCAGCACTACCTACTACGTTCTGGGACCCTACCGTCCTCGAGGGCTTATTTTTGCAGAAATTAGGGTTCGCAATTTCCATATCAATATTTCACCGCAGAATCCAAGAGTGGCAGCTGAATTGAAGCATCACCTCGAGCAAAAAGAGAATAGGCGCCAAGGGATCAATGGAAACCTTATCACCCTTCGGTAATCCATCAAAAAATCCATCCCACCCAATAAAAGAAAACCCAGAATTCAGGAACCCTTGCTCTCAAATCTTCCATGGTTCGTTCAATTCACGACAAATTTCCAAAATCCTTCAACGGCACCAATGCGTAATTCAAACAGGATTGCGGATTGAATCGAATTGAGGTTGCCAACCAACTTGGAACTTATCCCCACCTATCTCAACAGACACCTCGACGATCGATACGGGGAGAAACAGTTTGGGGATTGAATCAGAACACGCCTGACACCGAAACAAATGATTCCAAAAAAAGGCAAGCATTTAAAAGAGAGTTTCCGACCGACTCACAACAGAAGGATACATATAAAGACGGTTTTGTTGAAATCAACGGAAGCGTCAACCTCGAAACGTAGATAAAACAAATAAAATATTGAAAAGTGGATGCTCTCAACTTCTTTAACCCAGGACAGGAGACAAGAAAGAAGAAACGGAATCGAAACCAGACAACTAGCGCGGCTGACGCTACTTATAATTGATCGATTGTTGATTGATGGAGGCGTGGGAGCTTGAATTAATTATTTAATAAAGAATAAAATAAAAAAAAATGAGTGCTTGCTAAAGTACGCGTTGACAGACATTTCGATCTGATGGTTTCGATTCAACGGCACGTCTTGTATGTGCTTAAAATAGTGGGTCCCATGGGAATTTGATAGTCCAGATCTTACGGCTAAGATTACCAAAGTTAATTACGTTGATATTTTCTGCTACAAAAATACAAATATGAAAATAGCTCGACGGGAGCACCGACAGCCGAGCTGGACACGAATACGATGGCTTGACCCGTCACTCCGGTCTACCCCTGTGATGAGTTGACGCAACGCAAATCAAAGCTGAAAGCCTAAAACGGGGCGGGCTCTCGGAGATTGGATTTCAAGTTCTCCAAAGTGGAGCCCAATCCTCCATCCATCTGTGATTGTTTGGATCTTAATGGGCTTAAAGGGGTCCTGTGAGCTTGTAGGTTATTCATGGCCATTGTTGTAAATGGGTCACATAATCACATTTAGAACAAATACACAGTTCCAACAGCATTAGTGTACTGCCCATGCCCCATTATGTGTCCAAAATCCAAATCAAGCTAGCCCCAGTTTGGGTGCTTATTGTTAAAATAAGTGTTTATTCAACTTCCTAGTATTTAGGGGAAAAAGTGCTTATTTTACATGGGGTAGTAATGTAGTATAGCTATTTTAGAAATTAGGACGACCAATCCAGACGGAGCAGAACGCACTAAGCACAACCAAGGGGTTAGCTCCACTACAACCAGCCAAAGAACTTAATAACAGAGCCAATCTGTTAGTTGATCCAATTTTGTAATTCATGTTTATACCCATTGCAACAGAATACATTTGTTAAGTGCATGAATCAAGAGGGCTATCCTTTATGGCTTTATGCAGAAATATGAAATTTAGAAGCAGAATCCATTTTCCAACGATTATTTGAAAAAAAAAATGTTGTTGCTTTCACTCACTCAGTTTGAGTGGCGCACACTTCTCACCTTGGTTGGTTTAGAGCCCGTTTGAGAGGGCTTCAGCGTTCAGCGTTGATTGAGCCGCTTTGGAAAAGCTACTAACAATAGCTTCACGGTCATGGACTCATGGGTTTTTCAATTTTCATCAAACACGGGGTTGACCAAACCAAACCCAGTTATAGTTCATTGCACTCAATCCGTTTCTGTTGCACTGAAGTTTAAGCTAGAAGGAGCTTAACATTGTTCTTATTGCCAAGCAGACTCCGCAAATGCTCTGATGTTCTAATGAGTACTATTAAATGCTTGGGTAATTGACATAAAAACCGAGTAATGAGTTAGTATATTGGAGGGTGCTGCACTGCTGTTGAACTCTTTCTAGTGGTTGGTAACTTGGTACTGGATTCTCCATCAAGTAAAACCAATCATCACCATTCACCAATCTATTTGTCAATCCACTCATGCACATTGAGGAGCCACAAAGCTAGATGTCAAATGCATAGCAAAGTTGGTGCAATTTCGCCTGCAGAAGAATGCAGTTTGAGGCTTCTCATTCACTTTCCATAAGAGATGTTTGTGCTAGGTGTTCACCAAGTCACCATGCCTTTCAGCTCCATCATTGGGAAAATAGCTGTTCAAATTCCTCTCAACGTTGTCAGTTTCCAAAACAATTCTTGTTTTACTCGTGAATACCATTTACCCATCAAATACAGAGAAACTTATGTTCTTGATAGTATTCATGCTTACCCATCATGGTTATTTGAGTCCACACAAACTGCAATACAAAAAATGGTCTCACTTTTCTTGTTGCAGAGAACCCACTTACTGCAAATGCTCACAAGTCACCTATTTTATCCACTATGCTCCAAATAGTTGGCAAACCTAAAGAGAGATCAGCTAATCTTTATATCATGCATGAAAAGGATCTTTCTTTAGCAACCTACAGAATAAGGTAGAACATGGTATTTTTCTCTTAAAGTGGCATGAGATGCAGGACTAGGACACCATGAGTGTTGCATCTAGGGATCCTTTACCAATGCTGAAAAATTTCCTTGCCAAGCTACAAGAAACAGATACGCAGAAGTCCATAGGAAAATTACTGCTAATTGCCCAAAGTGAGAAGCAAAATGGATCACCTAGGATCTCTTATCTTGATGATTCTTCTGTTTCAATTAGGTGAGGGAATGACCCAGGAAGACATAGGGCCACATTGCCACATGTTTGGTCCCAGCCCATATTAACTATATAGCCACCTAGAATTGGACTTTTCTCCAAGTAAGACAAGTTATTACAATTTAAATATTTTTAGTTTAAACAATGCCAAGAAGAAAGAACTGGTTTTCCATGTGGTAGGCATTGTTGGGCTGAAACTCATGCCAATACATCAACATAGAGCATAAGAGCATCAAATCTTATAAGATAAGGAGATATCAAATCTTATAAGATATGAAGTCTCAGATATTGCTTCACCAAATAGTCAGAGAGGACCTAAAACAATCTGTGGCTGATCTTGCCAACAACAACAAGAACTCAAGAAGCTCCAAACTCTTTTTAGGTTTCTAGAAAACATGCCTAATCCATTGAGAATAATTGGGAAAACCCTACAAATTGTTCAATTCCCAGCAACAATGCAATGAAAGTGCTAGGAAGGTTAATTCATTTGTAGAGGAAATGGAAGAAGGAAATTCCATCTAAGGGAGAGAGGTTTTGCAGAAGCCAAAGTTTCCAACGTTTTTTTTACTGGTTTTTCCCTTTGAGCATCTAGAGAAAGCTTTACAAGTTGAGGAAAAAGAAGTGTATATGCTAAAACAGGTCTTAGGACTCAACTTTAACAAAATATGGTCCTTGATAGAGCGTGACCAAAACAAAAAAAAAATCCATGCAGCCAGCACAAATAATGAGATAAGTCCTTTTGAATTGAGTGATATAGTTAGAGCCCAGAAAACCTAAACAAACATTATCATGCTTCAATAGCATATATATGCATGTAGATACTGATGAAGAAAGGGCATGTAACTGTAATCTACACTTTATTCAATCAAGTTGCATTAACATGTCAGACATGATGACCTCACTCTTCTATCCAGTCAAAACTTTATTTGTGACTTTATCTTTTGTCCTTAGGTATTGCTTGCATGTCTTTGATATGATCATTATGTTTGTTATCTCATCCAGATAATCCTTTGTTTATTATAAACTTGCTTGAAATAAATCATTAGAGATAATATCTCATAATATATGCCATAAACTGCAAAGATGTGATCAATATAGCTCATGCTTCATGTACAATGTCATTCTGTATTGTAACAAGTGAGGATCCTATCTATTGAATTTGAGTAATGGGTAATCTTTACATGGAAATATTGGTTTATGGGAAAGAACAAATCCTACAGGATTCTCTAGTATTTTGGAAACATGGACAAATGCAAGCATGCCTTGACATAATGTCTTAGTAAATCCCACTTGTGTTGAAAAACATAGGTACTCTTGACTTGGATCAGAACTCCCAAAAACTTAAGTATCAAAATATCATAGAATGTCCTCTGGATCAACAATTGAATGGGTGAGGTCTTAATCTCCAGTATGTTCTGTGAGATGCAGGAGAATCATATCCTATTAGTGGTGTATCATAGCACTGAAGGATGTGCCAAGGTAGGCAAGGTCAAAATCTCGCAGAAAAGGTTAAAATCTCCACCAGAACTGGGATAAGGGTCCATGACAGGGTTAGAATCTGCAAGATCTAATCTAGCAATATAACTATGCTCTATAACGAATCACTGCATGAACTGCCCTTAAGAAGTCATTTTGATGGCTTTCAGAACTAGTGGAACTATTGTGCAGATAGATGTTAAGATCATATTCAGGGCTAGAACTACTGGTACACAAATATAACAATGAGAACAACTAAAGGTTCTCAAGTCTCAAGAAAAAGGCTGCACTTTGTAGTAACTGACAATTACAACATGTTGGAGACATTTGGTACCAATGTGTGACTTCATCATTGAATGTAGTACTGTCATTATAGTAGTTGATGTACCATAAATCAATCCTAAAAAAATTCATGGTAGCATGACCATCATCCTTCAACAACTTTTAATCAAGAGATTTTTTTTTTTGAGAGAAATAACAAGATGTAATATTAATAAAGAGATTATACAAGCAAAAAGACTAACGAGCCCACAAAAATTTCAGGGCATTACATCATTGCTATACAAATCTTGCCTATAAACACTTGTCTGCTATGGTATTGAGTTCTCTGGGAATCAATCAAACGTTAAATGTAGCTAACAGAAGCTTACAAATTAAAAGTTAAATACAACTAACAGAAGCTTACAAATATTGACAAGGGGAAGTAAGAAAACAAAACTTATATTATTATCAAGTAACGGGAAGAAGTTAACACTATCACTGCCCACCTGTAGAGAACAAGTGAACTTTGATAACTCAAACTGATAGTTTCTATTCAATATCCACCTTTTTATATCACAATACAAGAAAACAAAGACAAACAATTCTCACTCGACCTCAAACTCTGGAAGTGGGCGCCTGAGCATGCTCTCTGAATCAATATCTGCCAATGACGGAGCAGCGCCTTCCCCACATCTCAAGTTTCTATTGCAAGATAGGACACCAAACAACGTGAAACTCATGACCAAGACTAAGACTGCATGCCAGGCAAACAAGAGATCCATCAGAGCCACCCCCCTCAAGCTATCCTCTTCGAGATCACACTGTTCGTTGATCTTGTCAAGAGACCGAGACAACGAAATCTTATGGCATCCCTTCAAGGAAAATGTATCCGTGTATAAAGACAGCCCAGCTTGCAACACCCATGTCCCTTTGAAAATAAGACCCGAGGATAGCACCACCTCTGCGAAGAAGGCCGTTGGTCTGAACGATAGATAAAAGCAAGCAGCAGCACAGACAAGCGTCAACCCAGCTAACAATTCATAAACATGGCTCCCGAGACCTGTAAATCCCTTACCCACGAAGGAATACTCAATAAGAAACGCAATTCCGGCGAAAATGAATAACATACCCTCATTTATGAGAAAAGGGTCGAAATTTTCTCGCAGAATTACCAAAATTATGAAGACCCAGAAGATCAGAGTCACTGCTGCTTGATTGAAGAAAGTGAATCGGTACGTGGGGTGACCGGAAAAAGTCAAGAACAAGAAAATCCAGGAAAATGAGGCAATGGGTAGGGCAATGAGGAGGAAGTACAAATCGATGTTTTTCCATCTAGGTTCCGATGAATACCATGTTTTGGACCTGTAGAGAGATGGGTTTCTGAGATAGAGAGAGAAGGAACATAGGAGGCGACGAATTCCTATCGGGAAGAGAAAGATAAACGCAGAGAAATGTGTTGCTAACGAACTCATTAGTTTTGTCTTCCTTCTCTTCTGTTATGGAAGAGAAAGCAAATGTGCATCACATCACCCGATTCTAAGGTAACGGAGGACGAAATCTATAACAGCAAATAACAGTAATTGGAACGTTACCTTTAGAATCTGAACGGAGAATTCTTGCAGTTGCAGAGCTGTTCGATGGTTTTTTTGGTCGGGAATGACAGAGGTTGAAGAGGACTGCCGATATATTAAAAGCAATAATACTGTGGTAAAGCAGCGTTAAGATTGTTGGACTCTGGTGCCGCTACCAATCATCTGAGCCCCTTCAATCAACACCAAAAGCTCCGTGATGAATGGACAGGGCAACTGGTGTTGACCGTATTGGTTAGCAGGGATCAATCATGGATCAAAATGGTTTATGGCCCTTCTAAGAGGTGGCCCACAATCTATGCATGAGGTCAATGGCTGGCTATCCTGTACATGTTTCTTACATGCATTTATGCATTTTGGGTTGACAATTTCCGATGGAAGAATAGACTGTAGAAGTATTGTTGGGAATCCATGTTGCTTAAGATGGTCGAAGCTTAGAAGGATTAAATAAATGGAAAATGCAGGGGTACCTTTGGTATTAAAACTAGTGTGATTTATTTGGGATATATGAGAATTTGAGACAAAGGAGAGGTGGAAAATCAAATGGGAAGGTACCATTCATGGCATTGCTCCTTGTTAGAGATGTCCAGGTATTGTAACAAGAAAAGATTGGTGATGGGCTTCGTGCTGTCTGAACCTGAAGGATTGCAACTTGAGGAGCTTCATGAACTTCTCCAACCCAGAGGGTAAAACTCTGAGATCATTATTCTTTTACGATAGGTTGAGGGGAATTGAAGTCGAAGGGAAACTGTTAATAGTTAATGCCATCACTACTCAAATGACACAAATGCAAAAGGAACAACAAAAACTCTCTTTTGGTACTTTTAGAGGCCACCGACCGTGCAATCAATTGCAAATTGACTGTTCTGTTCACTGCTTACCTCCTCTGTTCTGCGCTCTCTCGTCCCACTAGATTACTTCTAAGTTCTAACTTCCTTTTCCTACTGAGATTGTAGACCTATAAATTTCAACCTATTTAATTGCTTGGGTTTTGGTCCTATAGGGCTATAACAAAGGTGATCAAGGGATCAATATCCCTCTCTACTCAGAAAGGATACTTGATCGGCCTAGAAGAAGAATGCTTGGGGAAGAAGAGTATAGTGGAGAAGCTCCCCAGCTGTAGCTCTTGCTTTTGCAAATTCCTTCTGCTCCTCATCTGCCGGGAACTTCCCTACTGCCAGGCTCTTTGCCAATTCCACATATAAAATCTCCATTCTTGTCCAAATGAATGAATTTGGATATTCATTGATCTACATAAGTTGGTATGATTTTTTTGTTAAATTGCAAATGTACTTTGGAGTAATGTCACTTTTAAGGCCTAAACTTTCAAATGTGCCACTTTTAGTGTACCTGCAGAAATGAAGCTTCGGTGTATCGGAAAGGTAATTGTAAGAGACTACCGAGAAATGCTTTGGAAACGTATAGATATGGACAAAAAATCAAGATACGCATGGATATGCTAAAAAATTCAAAACAAAATCTTTAAAAAATATGAACAACAATAAAAATGAGTTTTATGTAATTATAATTAATTTATTTAAATATAAAAACTATTCTTTAATGATTTATATAAAGTATCGGGATATAATTTGTAACCATTGAAAAATAATAGAAGAACTAAAATATATGTGTGTATATATACTAATATTTTTTGAATCCATTCATTAGTTAATATTTATTATATATTAATGAATAAATATAATTTGTATTTATTTTATTATTATATAAATAGTAATAATCAAATTTTAGCATTTGTTGGGAAACATCCACCCAAGGCAAAAAAGATTACTTTAAGCATAAAAAATATGTTGTTATGATAAGCAATTAAGGTTGGCATAGTGGTTAATTAATTATTGTTGTAAGCAAATAACTTTTAACAAGTTATTTGACTTAAGTAACATTTAATGACGTATTAAATGCTGTAATTAAAGGTAACTCAAATGAACATTTAATTAAATAATATAGACCTCAGTGAACTTGGTCACCATTGGTTTGCATATGAAGTCCATAGGTAGAAGAAAGTGAATAATGAAAAAAGAGAATCAATACATGGGCATTTTTATAATTTTATCCATCATTGTAATGTTAATTTAATGGAGCTGGACTCAAAATTATATTTCTAGAAATTCAGATACTAAAATGACACATTTGAATGTTTAGACCCTAAAGTGAGTACCTCTATTTTTTTAGTCATCAAGGTTGAAAGATAGTTATATTGAGAAAATCTATGATGCCGGAAAGACATTGTATGAGAAGAGTTTTGATCAATCAAAAATTCAAAACCCACCCATGAATTTTGATAAATAACACCTGATTGGCTACCAAGTTTATGATTTGAGTTTAGTGGTCAGAAGTTTTTCAGATATATCATATGTATCTTTTCCATATCATAATGGAACCCAGTTATATTATATTCAGAAAAGTATGTACACTGTTCCCTCCTTAGAGACTTATAAGCTAGTATATATGCTAGTTCATTTTGCTGTCCATTTATATAAGTTATATTACACATGTCAAAATAATGAAGTCTAAGATTTCCTCCCTTATAACGCCATGTATGATGTGTCTCTTGATTGGGGTTGGGGATGAATCAAGAGATAGATTATGTACATTGTATCACCAAACATCGTTAGTTTCTTCATGTGTGACTTTATAGCTGTCTTGATACCACTAGTAGAGCTTGCTACTCAGCTTCAATAGGAGGCTGGGCTAGGAATCTGCATCCAATTGCTTATTTCATGGTTCCAGAAATATGAGGTTATTGTATTGGAAATGTATGTTAGAAAAAGGGAAAATCTATGATATCAAAACTACATGGTACTAAAAAGGATGCGACCTATCTGATTGGCTATCACTTTTTTGATGTCAGTTGATAGTTATAAGTTTTTTCTGGTATCATAGTCTAATCCATCAAAAAATCTTTTATTTATCGCTGTCATCATCATCAAAACTTTATTTCAACCATATTGGATAGATTATATGAATCCATTTTTCACCATTCCATTTTGTTTAATGCTATATCTATTATTAAATTGTGGGCACTTAAATCATTTCTTGCTACCTTAACCCAACAGATCACTTGTGTGTTAGTCAATTTACCAAAATGCATTATAACATATTATAGAAAGGGTTAGATAAGAGTTGATAGGCGTAGCCTCACTTGCAAAGAGATCAAAACAGGCAGAGCCCAGTAATATGAAAGAAAGAAAATAGAATAATGGATCTGACACAATATTAAACAGATTAAAACGATTGGATCATTACGGGATCAACGTATGTTTCTTTCATAGAGTCCAGCAACCATAAAGTAAGGGTGTCAATGGACCGCCCGTCCAATCCAAAATCAATTTGGACGAACCAACAAGACATATTGGATTATACCAATTTGGCCCAAAATATTTATTAGATAAGATTGGACCTGGTCCGTTCATAATAAATTTATATTGGATTGGGTTGGATTAAGCCAATATCTGATCCATTGATATAAGATAAGAATATATGTGTCAATGGATCGGATTTGGGTTGAAACCAATCTAAACCAAAATGAATTTGAACAGATTGGACGGTCCAGACATTGAATTGGACTGATTCAAATTGATCCAAAATATTCATTAGATTGAATTGGACCTGATCCATTTATAATGGACTCACATTGGACTGGATTTGACACCCCTACCAGAAAGGAATGGGCTTAAGCCCGGTTCCATTTCTCTTGGGTCAATGCCTTTTGGGTACTATATAGAAACAGTGTGATTAAGAACCTATTAACCAATCCAGGAACCTAGGTTTTGTAAAAGAGGTTTTTCTTTCTTTTGTGTGTGTTTTTAATTCTTTGCAAGACAAATGCTATGCAACCCTTCCTCATTTTTCTCCTAGAAGAAAGGGGTTTCTATATTTCATCTAGAGATATATGTAGACTATTCTCTCCCTCTTTTCTATGAGGTCTTGAATGTACAAGTGATTAACAGAATTGTCAACGTTATAATTATAATTATTATCTCTGATATCTACTTAAGTATAATTTAATATAAAATAAATATACTTTAATTAATAATTTGGTTGACTTTGACCCCAAGAACCAAGTATATAACATGTAACGTTTCTTTGCAAAAGATCCTAGGAAGTCCAGTCAACACTCCAAACAAGTACTTAATTTCTTCTTAATTAACTATGTAAGGCAACCGAATGAGAAGCTTCTTTGAAAGCTACGCTCTATATCCAGAAGAATGACAAAGCAAAGACAGCTAGGTTTGGCTAAACTGTGAAGCCATTGAGCTGGTTTTCACATTGGTTACTTGAGATAACAACTTCCTCTGTGTTTCTCGGCATGAATGAATGTTTTGAATGGTAAATTATATATCACTACCCTGTATTTTAGGGGTAGTGGCAATTACCCCCTAAGGGTTCGATTATGATATGGAAAAGATATGACATCGGAAAAACAACTGATGAATAAACTGAAATAATAAATGTAGTAGCAAATAATGTATTATTTATCAAAATTTATAGATGAATTTTGATTGGTCAAAATTCTTTCCATATTATATATTTTTTGCATCATAAAATATCCATTTAGGAAACTTCTATAAAATGAAAATTGCAATTAACAAAACAAGAAACTTATGTGAAAACCTAGAATTGCAACACTTGCTTTAGAAAATCGTTTGAAAAAAAGGGTAATTTGGAGATTTTAAAAAATTAAACAATTACATGAGATCTTTTTCAAAGTTAAATGACCAAATGCCAGAGGGGGGGGGGGGTCCTTCTTGCAAATAAAAGTTCAAAAAGGTAATTGCCACTACCCCAAACAGAGTAGTAATGTGTAATTTGTTAAACTCACCTATCTTAAATTAAATATAGGGTAAAGTACAAAAACCACCCCTGAAGTTTTTGACAATTATAAAAACCTCCCCTCAAGTTTCACTTTAACAAAAACCTCCCATGAATTTTTGAAAAACACAACATAAACCTCCCCTCCGTCACTATCCCAGACGGAAAAACGTTTGATTGATGCATTAGTTTTCTTAAATGCCCATTTTACCCTTTTGCCAGTGGCAAAATCATGGACTTCGATGCTTCTTTTGGTGTAAAATTGGTAAAATCATGACATTTGGTGCTTCTTTTATAAATGGTGAAGAACCATTAGAACACGCATTTGAGCAAGAAGCTTGGGATAAGAAAGTAAAAGGGCAAACTTGGTGTCTCTTCATCACTAACAAGCTCGAAAAGATGCAATCAAATAGAGGAAGTTCTGAAGCTCCCCACGAATTCAAATTCTGATCTTCAACTACTTGTGACAGCAACAGTGCTAAGCTCGTCCAACCCAAAGTGAACTAAGCTTTCAAAACACATTTGAAGCGTTGAACAAACAAGATCCAACTGTTAGTGAATGTTTTGAGGTTCTTTTTGGCCTTTCACATATGATTTAAATTCAAATGCCTCCCCTTGATGATGCAGCCTGGCATACCTTATAATCTCTCTCTCTTTCTCTCTCTCTCTCTAAGCAAGAAAAAAACAGGTAAGTATTCCTTTGTTGTTGGTTTTAGCAGCCTCTAAAAGTACTGCATGGGTGTTATATTAACTTTCCATCTCTGAATAAGATATGCATCCAAGCACTTATTTTACTAGATAAACAATGTCTTGAATTCAAGCGAATGCAAATGAAATTGGAGTGGTTATTACGCATAATTAAATTGTTAAACAACCAAGGAGAAGGATGCACAATGCACTCCTCTTTCCACGCAAAGTGGAGAACATGACGATTCTGAAGGAGTTGTGGTTCAAACTGGTTGATTCAAACAAGACAGGGAACATCATTGCCCCTCAGCTCAAGAGAGCTCTGGCAGTTGGAAAACTAGAATTCCCTCTCTACATTGTCCACAGATGATCAGAATGTATGATTTTGATCGAAATGGAACAATGAGCATTAAAGAATTTGTTCCTTTTAACAAGTTTCTTCTTAAGGTTCAACAAGCTTTTTCAGATGTAGAAAGAGGTTGTGGATTTCTTGTTCCTGATGATGTTTATGAGGCTTTGATAAAGGTTGAGTTTTCCCTTGACTCTCTTTCTTTTTATACAGTCTGTGAGAGCTTATATCAGAAGAAGAATGGAAGGTTCCGGCTGGGTGATTTTATAGCAATTTGTATATTTTTACAGTTTGTTTACTACATGGGCTGCCAACTGTAGAATATGAGAAATCAAAGTACTCCACCATGTTCTCCTCCTCATCTAAAGATACCCTTAGAATTCTTTTGGTGTTTGAGGAAATTGTGGCAAATCTAAAGCAATTTGTGCATTTATGAGTGTGAAGTTCTTTCTTCATGACTGTTCTAGTGTCTAGATTGAAAGTGAACACGAGATCTGAGATCTGTTGTCCATATTTATCTGTATAAGCATTATAAGCGTGTATTAATTGTTGGATTTCCAATGAACTAGTGGACATGGTTGAGGTAAAAAAAATGGAGTGCTCTCTACCAAATTGATTTATCAACAGTAAGAACTACTTGCTTTTACCATCACGGGTTTGCACACCATCTCCATGGCATATGTTTGAACTTGGTGAAGTTTCAGGTAGAAAAAAGAGCGGCATGATTTCGAACTCAATGGAGCTATAGGGAGAAAAAGGGAGGCATGAGTCTGAACTCGATGGAGTTTTAGAGAGAAAAATGGGCAGTATGAGTTTGAACTCGATGGAGTTTCAGGGAGAAAAAAGGGTAGCAAATGGGTTACTCAATTTAAAGTTTATTTCATTTTATGTGATATCGTATACAAAAAGGGTAAAATGGGCATTTAAGAAAATTAATTCATCAATCAAACGTTTTCCGTTTGGGAGGGGAGGTTTATGTTGAGTTTTTCAAAAGTTCAGGGGAAGTTTTTGTTAAAGTGAAACTCGAGGGGAGGTTTTTATGATTGTCAGAAACTTCGAGAGAGGTTACCCTTAAATATATACTATTCATTCATGCATGCACACGTCCTTCTTCAATCTCCAACAATTGCTTTCCCCCTACTTCACACTCCAGAGTCACTCCATGGTAGTACTGTAATCCAATTTGACTTTGAATCTATTCCTCTCGTCCTCTTGCTGCTTCTATTTATATGCCCTTGCAAAGATGCAGCAAAATCAAACCAGAAAGACTGATACATATGTCGCAAGAACAAATGGTAAACTAAGAGAGATCAGGTTGTTGGAGAGATATGTCGTCGCAAGCTCCAAAACCTTATCATCTCCTTCTCCTCCTTCCTCTGCTTTTGTCCTCTCTTCCGCTGAAGGCATCGTTATCAACAGCTACAGAAGCTAAAGCTCTGGTTAAGTGGAAGAACAGCTTAACTTCCTCTGCTGCTCTCAATTCTTGGTCCCTCTCCAATGTTAGAAGGTTGTGCAACTGGACCGGCATTGTCTGCAACAACGCCAGAAGCGTCTCCTATATCACCCTTTACCGATTGAACCTCAACGGAACACTCCACAATTTCAGTTTTTCATCTCTACCCAATCTCACTGTCTTGGATCTCAGTGAAAACAACTTCTATGGAACAATCCCGTCAGCCATTGCCAACCTCTCTATGCTCACTTATTTGGACCTGGGCATCAATCATTTCAGCGGTTCCATACCTACAGAGATCGGAAGGTTGTCGGAGCTCCAGTTTCTTAGTCTCTCCGAAAACAACCTTAAGGGTCGAATCCCATACCAGATCAGCTATCTTCAAAAGGTACAGAACTTAGACCTCTCTTCAAACAACTTGGAGTCACCCGACTCGTCAAAGTTCTCTGCAATGCTCAATCTTACAGACCTTCGTCTTTGCTATAATTCACTTAGCCTGGAGTTTCCACCTTTCATGTTCAACTGCCCGAATCTGATATATCTGGACTTATCCAAGAACGAACTGACTGGTCCTATACCAGAACAGTTAGCTACCAATCTACAGAAGGTTGAATATCTCAATTTTACTAGTAACTGGTTTCAAGGACCATTACCCATAAGCCTGACCAAACTTGTTCATCTTAAAGATTTACGTCTAGGGATGAACAGGTTCACCGGTGTAATACCAACAGAGTTTGGTTCTTTTTCCAGAATTGAAATTCTGGAATTATATAACAATTCATTAGGTGGACAGATTCCTTCTTCTCTCGGCCAACTCAGGATGCTTCAGAGACTTGATCTCCATGGTAACAGGTTGAACTCTACGATACCCCCCGAGCTTGGCAATTGTAGTAACCTCACCTTTCTAGCGCTTGCAGTGAATTCTCTCATTGGGGAGCTCCCTCTGTCCCTCTCCAAACTCACAAAGATATCCGAACTGGGTATCTCAAATAACCTGCTTTCTGGAGAGATTTCTCCTTACTTCTTTACAAACTGGACACGATTGATCTCCTTGCAACTCCAGAATAATTCCTTCATAGGAATGATTCCACCTGAGATTGTCAGATTAGCAAAGCTCAATACACTTTTCCTCTACAGGAATCAACTTTCAGGTACCATACCCCCGGGGGTTGGAAACCTGAAAAATTTGGTGCAGCTAGATCTGTCCGTGAATAAGCTCAATGGTCCTATACCTAACTCACTGGGAAACCTAACGAAGCTTCAAGTATTACAGCTTTTCTCCAACAATTTGACAGGTGCAATTCCTCCAGACATTGGAAGGATGACATCTCTTACCATGCTTGATCTCAACACGAATCAGTTGCAGGGAGAGGTTCCAGATACCATCTCTCTCCTTAAGCGACTTGAGTCTCTCTCCTTATTTTCAAACAATTTATCTGGTAGCATTCCAAAAGGTTTGGGGCAGAAAAGTTCCAAGTTGAGTTTTGTCAGTTTTTCCAACAACAGCTTTTCCGGTGAGTTGCCACCAGATCTATGTAAGGGCAAAGCTCTGCAATATTTCACGATAAATGGCAACAATTTTACAGGACCATTGCCAGATTGCTTGCGGAATTGCTCTAAACTAATTAGAGTCCGCCTCGATGGGAATGGATTCACAGGTAACATATCTAAAGCATTTGGAGTACACCCTAATCTTTTGTACATAGATCTTAGTAGGAATCAGTTTTTTGGTGAGCTCTCTCCAGTTTGGGGAGAATGTGCAAATCTCACATATTTGCACCTTGATGGAAATAATGTTTCTGGTGAAATTCCAGCTGAGGTTGGGAAATTGACCCAATTAAGCGACCTAAGCCTGTCTTCAAATCAACTGACGGGGCAAATTCCAAAAGAGTTGGGAGACTTGGGAAGGTTGTTCAAGCTTAATTTGAGCAATAATCAGTTAACAGGAGTAATCCCTCAGAACATTGGGAATTTGAAGGAGCTAGAAGAACTGGACTTGTCAGAAAATGAATTAAATGGCAGTGTACCTGTAGAGCTTGGAAATTGCTTCAAGCTAACGAAGCTCAACTTGAGCAACAATGAGTTATCAGGTGAAATACCATCTGATCTGGGGAATTTAAATGATTTGCATTCATTTCTTGATCTCAGCAGAAATTACCTCTCAGGGTCCATCCCTCAGAACTTGGGGAAGTTGACTAAATTGGAAAATCTCAATCTATCCCATAACAATCTCTCGGGAAAAATTCCAACATCATTATCCAACATGTTTAGCCTACAAATTATCGATCTCTCATATAACAAGTTGTGTGGTGAGGTCCCAACTGGTGGCATTTTTCCAAAAGCACCTGCTGCAGCCTTCCTTGGAAACCCAAAATTATGTGGTACTGCTCTTCATGGTTTGCCCCCTTGCAACCCAAATCCTCACCCCAGAGACTCCAAA
Organism: Nelumbo nucifera; assembly: GCF_000365185.1. The sequence continues at coordinate 2,743,831 of NW_010729112.1, read as the reverse complement.
ATTCAGAAGAAAATCCTTGTTGCCATTATTCTTCCCATTGTCTGTTTTTTACTTTTGGGAGCCATCATAACTGGGGTTTTGATCTTAAGTAAGAAATTAGGACAACAAGATGAAGACACTAAAAGCATCATGAAAAATGAGTGGAGGCCTGAATCATTCATTTGGGAAAGAGAAGGAAGATTTACTTTCGGTGATATCGCGGAAGCCACAGACAGCTTCAATGAGAAGTACTGTATTGGCAAAGGTGGATTTGGGTCTGTTTACAAAGCAGTGCTTTCAACTGGACACATTGTTGCTGTTAAGAGGCTCAATATGTCAGATTCTAGTGACATTCCAGCATCAAATCGACGAAGTTTTGAGAATGAAATCCGTACATTAACAGAAGTTCGGCACAGAAATATTGTTAAGTTGTATGGGTTCTGTTCTATGAAGGGATGCATGTATTTGGTGTATCAATATGTTGAGAGAGGTAGTTTGAGAAAAGTTTTGTATGGTGAGGAAGGGGGAAGAGAGTTGGACTGGGGGACAAGGGTGAAGATTATTCAAGGGCTGACCCATGCCATATCTTACTTGCACCATGACTGTTCTCCTGCTATTGTGCATCGTGACATATCTGTGAACAACATTTTGCTTGATTCAGAGTTTGAAACTCGGCTTTCAGACTTTGGAACAGCCAGATTGTTGAGCTCTGATTCATCCAATTGGACTACAGTTGCTGGGTCTTATGGTTATATGGCTCCAGGTATGCCATGTTTTCATGTCCTTTAACTTTTCTTGCTCATTTCATCATTTTTAGTTGTAGAAATTGTTCTCTACTGCTCTAGCTCCATTGGAGTAAGGAATAAAAACAGAATACAAAATGTTTTGCAGATTTAAAGAATTAGATTCTAGTTTTTAGATAACCAAGGTGCCATTTCCAGWTATGAATGTAAGTTCTGATTAACACCAGGGAAAAACTTCTCTGCGGTATTGGGTCCACTCAGCAGTCAGCACTTGCCTGATTGAACCCTACACATGATGCATGTCCGATTATTGGTGCAAGTGTACAGGCCTTATTCTCAGTCAGTTTTTGATTCTAGTAGAATATGAGTTTATGTAAAAGATATGCATAAACCATATACATTATCTGTTCCAGAAAATACTCTGTTTAACCCAGGAGACATTAACTAAGTCCTGAATAAGTATTTGACAGAAAAGTTTTCTGCTTCTCTTTTTACTTTTTAATAATATTTGAACTACTTTGTTTTGAGATTGTGGTTTAATTTCAGATTTAATATAATACATGGTATTATTATTTCTTGACTTGCCCAGCTTTTCAGTTTTGTCAATCAAACTGAACCTGATCCAACCCATTGAATTGATCCAACCCATTGAATTGAACAATGGCTCCATGAAGAAATCATGAATTATTTACTTAGGCTCAGTTTGGAAAGGGTACAAATACAAATATGTACAGTGCAAATACACAAAATAATACAAAATACAAGATTTTGCACTCTATAAATTTGTATTTGTATTCCTTCCAAACTGAGCCTTAGCTCCTCAAGTATTTTCAGTTCTAAGTCAAAATGTAATTTTCTACCAAGTTTATTGGACATGTTTAGTGGGTTTACAATTTCTATGAAACTTAATAGGCTATGTTTTTCCAAATGCAGAGCTTGCATATACCATGAAGGTCACAGAAAAATGTGATGTTTATAGCTTTGGAGTGGTGTCAATGGAAGTTATGATGGGAAGACACCCAGGGGAGCTCATTTCTTCTCTGTCATCATCATCATCATCATCCAGTGATTATGACTTGCTGTTGAAGGATGTATTAGATCAAAGACTTCCACCTCCCACAGGTCAATTGGCAGCAGCAGTAGTTTTTGTTGTTACAATTGCACTGGCATGTGGACACACCAATCCTGAATCACGGCCTACAATGCGCTTTGTTGCACAGCAACTGTCAGGTCACACTCAATCATATCTATCAGAGCCATTTCGCACAATTACAATGAGCAAACTCACAAGCTCGCACCAATAGCTCAAATCACAATTGTTCATCAACCAAACCAGGCATCTTACTGATACATTAACTGTAAGTCTATAAACCATTATATATCAGAACCCTCCAAGAATAAAATGATTGTAGAGAGAGAAAGATACTTAGCTTCTTTTTCCAAGGAGCTTTATTACAAGAGGAATTCTAGTAAGCGTGTTGATGCAACTCTTGATTCTCTTCCAAGAGATCAGGTTTTTCTAAATGGTGGCATAGGTCTCTGCTGAGCTGAGACTGTTATTTCATTGATATGGAGGATAGAGGTGTGCCAAATCCAAATTCCAAATTATCAAATTGGACAGGTTTAGAGTACTGTCACTTTATTCACGTGGCCTGGAATCAACTTCCTGTCTCTTGTCAACAAGGGTTGAGTCCAACAGTTAGATTGGACTGAGCTTAAGATGGATTTCTGTTTGTCTGAAGTCCACCTATTAATCTATTATTTCCTTTGTGCCCAGGCCATTTGTGAACTTGTTGTAGAGAATGTACCCAAGCCCATGACAATAGTAGGAATTTCAGCTGTTCAACTTAGTCCAGGACAGAAGTAGTTATAGTCAATAGGGTTCAAAGGCAGGATTAATGGCTCTAGTGATTTCAAACCGATGCTTGTACTCTGCATGTTTACAGTTCGAATCTGAAGCAGATGTCAAACTTTCACCCAATTTATATTCATATATTTTTGTTTAAAACTATTGGTTGCTTGCTTTCCTGATACACTTGTCTCAATAGTACTCATTGGCATTGCAAACTTTGCATCCTATGTCTGCACCATCTTCTTCCTACCTTGATTTCCTCTCACATAAAGTTGGGACTACATAATCTTATTTCATATTTTAATCAACCTAAATAAACAACCTTCCTCTTGCTTTCATGCTCCTTCTGTCCATATGATTTTTTTGTTTTCTTTTTTGCTGCATATCCTAAATATGAAGTTTAGACCACATTGTATCACTACTTCCCATCTTACTATCATGATCAAACAAAATGAAGTCAAAATGTGAAGCAAATTAAAAGTAATCTAGAATTTACAGTTGGCCCATTTGCACTCCCACGCATTCACACCAGTTCAAATTTCATTTGCAGTCCAAACAAACTGAAAGAAATAGGCAATTTAGACCAATAGATAAAAATGAAAAAAAAAGAAAAACAACAGAAACCTAAATCCAATATTTTCTAAGATGGCCTTTGCGAAAATCCTATGCTTTCCATGATAGTATTCGGCTACCCAGTAGACAGTGGACCTTGACAGAAATCCTTTTTATATGAGTTTGGTCGAATTGAAAGAAGGGCCAAATTTTGTTTTATGTTTTTTTTTTTTTTTGAGAAAATTCCTGAACTTTGGGGGTTGTATCAAGTCAGTCCACAAACTTCAAAACCTGTCTATGCAGTATCCTGAACTTTCAAATTGTGTCTATTAGGTTCCTATTGGAACCTCAGAGTTTAGAACCCACCTAACAACTCCATGCATCACACCTAGAATATCCATACCTAGAAGCCTGAGATGAAAGTAGGATAGAGGAACTGTAGTATAATTAGGACTAGGACACCATGAGTGTTGCACTATGTGATTTCCATCTTTAGAAGTAGGATAAAAAAATGAAGCCTAAATTCTTTCAACCCGTTAGAAAAAAAAGAGAAAAACAACAACAAAAAAAATGTGATTTGATCTTCCATCAAGAGACACTAAAACACCATAAAGGTCACCAAAGGCAATACCTAGGTCAAATTTCCTAAATGTTAACCAAGTCTAAGCTAAATCCTAAGTAAGCTTCAACACATCARAATCTAAAATCAAAATCCAAATAACAATAATGTAAGATAAAAAAAATCCAAATCAATTAAAAAAAATCAACATCAAATCTACAAGTTTCCTGTAAGATTAAATAATAAAAAATGAAGGATAACAAATCTAAGGATTAAGATCAAAATCAAAACTACAACTATCAGAATCTAAAACTCTCAAATGACCATTTTTCCGACTCCAGGTTTTGGTTTCCTATCATGGCTAAGAAGATGCATGACTCTATGAGCTCAGCTCTTGAGAGGTAGCATAAAACAACCATTTTCATCCCCTTTCATTATTTGTTCCATGTTCATCTCTTGGCTAAGTAGATGCATGACTGTATGAGCTCAACTCATGAGAAGCAACATCAAAATGTCATTTTTGACCCCTTTCATCATTTGTCATGTGCCCTCAACTCCTAAGAAGTAGCATCAAAAGGTCATTTTTTTAGGGCCTCTTCTATCCTGTGACCATCTCTTGGCTAAGTAGGTACCTAACACTATCAAAATGCCACCTGGACCCATTCTAAGTATTCAAACTCCGGAAGGATCTAGTAGATATATATGGTACAGGGTCTAACCCACCCTTGACCAATATCAAAAGATGCTTCATCCCCTCAACTGAACTTAGGCCAAGTAGATGTTTGACTATATCAATTACTCTTGAGAAATAACGTCAAAAGGCCACTTTGACCTTCATACCTTCAAAACTCCAGGATGTCAAGTAGGTACACATATGGTGTATGAATTGATATACCTTCAAAACTTTCGAACTCAAACATTCTTCTTGCTCTTCTCTAAACTAAGTACATGTTTGTCCCAATGAGTTTGTTTTTGGGGAGCAATATCAAAAAAGTTGTTGTTCCGTAAACATGGTATAGGAATTAACTACTCTTGACATTTCCTTCAAGTCTTAACCATTTATTAAACCCAAAGGTATTTTCTAAATTAGAACTCAATCCTAATTACAACACTAGAAACACAAGTCCCAAAATTAATAATAAAAAAGTAAGGGAAAAGAACAAATGTACCAAATAGCATCAAATCCCAACATCTAACTCACTATAAAAATCTATTTCTAAAATCATCCAGAATAGAAATCTATCAAGTTAACAAAAACACAATAAAGGACCAATTCATAAAATGAAGAAAAATAAAATTATCAAACCACGGGATTCTATTGTAAGAATCATCAAATAAAGTCTCTTTATTAAATCCTAACTAACATTATTTCAAGTCAATTGCAAAAATCAAAATTCTGCAATTAAAAAAAAGTACACCAAAAGATTTTTCAAAATTGGGTTTGTTTTTTAATTTCAAGCTCAATAGTTTTTACTTTCTGAATGTTTTTTTTTTCTAAATTTTGACAGAGGTCCACTAATTTAAGACATTTCCCCTTGCATGACCTAGTCTAGTTAACCATAGATTCTTGCATGTCCTTGCTAGGTTCCCTCAACCCACTCCAAGGAAACTATCCTATCTAATCACCCACACATCTAGCCTTCTTAGGATTCTTCCAATCAGTAGCCACCGTAGAATCGGCACCTCTGGAATCACATCAACCCTAGCACTTCACACCTAGTCTATTACCTCAACCTCATCCACAACACCCTACACCCTCGCAAGTCAGGTTTAACCTCAAACCATTCTTGCTTTGGATCAAAGATCTAGTTAGTCTAGTCCTGTTAGCCTCGATAGCTCTAGGTGTATACTAGGGGTAGATCGGTTTTGTCGTGGTTTATCATTGTTTTTGCCCGCATTTCATCATTTGCATAAGCATATCGCATGCCATAGCATGTTGCATCCCTATAACTAGTCCTTAGCCCACACTAGTTTATTCCCACTCGTTAGATGCCTACAACCTAGATGAATACCTTTGTAGAACCAATAACATAGATCATTTAGAAAACCAACTTTGACCAATCTCCCATAGATCCTTTAGAAAACCAATAACTAAAAAGAACCCTTTCAGGATCATAACCAATCTCCCATTTAGCAAGATTTGGCCAAGATGAAGGAGGACATGAAGGACATATGAACATCCCAGCCAAAAAATAAAAAAATTAAGTGCCCTCACCCTAACCTAAACCTTCCTAGGTTAAAATCCCAAAATTCCACAAGTATGATGAATATAATTTTCCCAAAGCTCACATCCTTTTTTATTGTACAAACAGCCTGAATCTAATGAATGATTGCTAGCCCAACCATTTAGGAACCGCTTTAGATTGGTATACCCAGATCAACCTAGACACTCAAAGGAGATGGGGCAAATTAGAAGAACAATTTATCAAAAGTTTTGTTGATCCAGAATACCATAGGACAACATAGGACAAGCTCTCCAAGGCTTTCATCAATTGCAAAAGGCTAGTGCACGCATTGAATGGGGAGTTAAGGAAGAGAAAATCCATCTAACATCCACAAATCCACTAGTTGAGATCAAAGAACCTACTGTAGTTGCCACCATACATCAACCTCCTCCTTTAACATAGAAACATTGAACTTTAACTAGAAGAATCAAGAGATAATTCGATCCCCTCCCTCTATAGTATCAATTGTTTCCTCGACTGATTGAAAGCGGATATCTAACACCTTTTTCACCTAAGCCAATTCCTAATCCCCTACCGAAGAGCTTCAAGGATTGAGGCACTCAATGAACAATTGCATAGTTCTCAAGGTCAACATCCAAGATCTAATCAATACCAGAGAATATCCCTTAAAACATAACTAAAATATGTAATCAAATTCAAGAACTACGACATGTAGGCAGCTTGGGCAATGGCGCTTGGATGCGACTAAGATAACCAAATAAAAATAATAAAACTTTAAGAATCTCAAGTAAACACCTTTTAGCACCTACACCTAAAACTTTAGGCTTTCCACCCAGACACCCTCTAGGTACCAACCCAAATAGTTTAGGCATTGCTTGCATCATCTTTGCATTCATTCCATGCATGTTTGCATTCTATCTAAAGTCTAATGCTCTTGGCAGGAAAAATGACTACACCTACCAGAGATCAAGTCAAAATCCAATAAGAGATCGAAGAACTTAAAAAAATAGTGAACTTGTTAACCTTTAAAGTGGATTGGCTAATCTCCTACACAGGGGCAACACCACCAGTTTTTGTTCCGAATCCTACTCTACCGCCTCAACCATCCAAGAAAGAAGTGAAGAAGTTCAGCCCGTTACCTTGCAAACCTTCCCAACTTTTGCCCATCTTGGTCAAGAAATGATACATTCATTTATTGCCTTGAAAGCCGCCTATGGATCCAAAGAATTTCAACCAGAAGGCTTTGCTATGCCTATCATCAAGGACCAGGACATGAGACTAATGAATACTGGCAATTGAAGTATGTTACCCAATGCCTCATCGATGATGGACAATACAACCTTGGGGCTCAAGCTTATGGACATATTGCCACCTAAAGAACATTTGCATTAAACTTTGTTTTATCTTTATGCCTTAAAAGCTCAGTGTACTCAATTTTTACTTACTGAAATCTTGTTTTGTGCCTTTTATCAATCTATGTTTGTGCCCCAAATGCTTACTCCTGACAAAACAATGAATTTAATTAGGCCCAATTTTTCCCTCCAGTGTATCCAGATTTGGTGATCAAAAAGTTGCAACAAGTTTCATTGATATGTTCTTGAGAAAAGTTGGTTGCTGAGTGGGAATTCAAAACAGGAAAATGTTTAGAGAAGGGAACAACCCTAAGCACTAAAGGCAATAGGGTGTTAAATTGACTTTACAGCAGGTACTCCTGAGTTAGCATAAATCAAGGCATCAAAACCACTGGCAATTGCTCATTGATCAAAGAAAGGACTGGAGGCCAGTTTTGATCAATCATTTCCCTCAGTCCGTTATCATTCATTTAGACGATAGTTAGCCCTTATCAGCTTTTCATCTAAACCTTTCTTTGACAAAACCCCACAAGTTTTCAAAGGTGCTTGAATCAAAAGGAAAAATCAAAGAGCAAAAAAAAAAAACAAATAAAAAAAGAAAAAAAAGTATGAAAAGAGCATGAAAAAAAAGGCAAAAAGAACTAGGGGCAAGTTCACTAAAGGGCCACAACGTGGTCAAAGAATAATACGTTTCCCTCGAAGGATCAATTGGGGACAAGCTTAACATGTATTTCATTTCATAAGTCATACATACAATCAAGAGATGAAGGAAAGTCATCTATCGATCATTTCACTTTGTCTTTGCTCCACTAACCAATCCTCTGAACCACTTTGATGGAGGATGATTTGGCCCAACCCCATGGACCAAGAACACGTACGCATGACCTGGCTTGGTGAACAGTCCAGTCTGGCAGCATGATCTCGACCAGACAGGAAGGAAGCGCCAAGTCCAAGACTGGCAACTCACCGAGGACTAACACCTCGGTGAGACCGACTCCCGCCTAGCTTGGAGAGCCTGGGCTCCCCCAAAGGAACCCCAAGCTTTCCCCCGCCTGAGAGGGAGCACTTCGGTGCTTTGAGGCAGGGACCGATCTGCCCCAAAGCAGCCCGGTATGTGGTAGCTCGGCAAGCTGCATGAAGGAGGGTAGGAGGATCTCCAGCCCAACCACCGTACCCGACAAATCTGGTGACAACAGCCATGTCCCCCGTCAGGCAGCGTCGTGCCTGC